>VZSU01005292.1:0-14545 GCA_013398715.1 Nesospiza acunhae
AAAAAAAAAATTTTTTTTTTTTTTTTTTTTTTTTTTTTTTTTTGTGGAACACTGAGTTCAACAAAAATGTATTCTGTTCACTGTACACACGACACCAATGGGAATAAGAGCCAGTTCAAGTTCTAAGTTACCATTACTTGGGTAATGGCTTCAAGCTGCAAGGCACAGCTGTATGGGCCCAGCCAGACAGGCTATCACAGCAATGCTTTGATAGCATGGGGCCCTTAAGTGTCAGGATATAGAAAAGGCAGCAGTTGTTGGCTGTGAAAACAGTCTGATACAAACCAGATGGGGACTCACTTCATGGGCAACACAAAGGAAAACAATTGGCTCATTCAACAAAGTCAGGCCACTGCCCCAGAGAATTAACAGAAGACAATAACAGTCAACCAGAGTTGATGCAAACAAGAAACAGCCATGTGGTTAGGGTTTAAGGAATTGTTTCTCCTCAGACTAAACATAAAGTTTTGATTTCTAATTCTCATATTCATTAATTTCAGTCTCGTTTACAAGCCCCTTCTTCCTCCAAAGTCTTCCGTGTAATTCATTTATGTAGCACCAGCCTTCACACACCTACTTAAACAAGAAAAATAAAAAAAATTTTTTTTTTTTTTTTTTTTTTTTTTTTTTTTTGTGCCCAGTGAGCAAACAGCTTTGCCATTTCAAGATGGTTATGTGCAAGCTGCTACAACAAAGCTCTCTGAAGCACAACAACTTCCATCTTTCCATACAGCAAGTTTAAGCACTGCAGACTCAGGACAGTCCAGGAAGAGAGAGGATCTCCCTGCCACACTCCAGGGATGGGAGGGTCTTCCTTCTTCTGTGCATGAGAGCAAAACAGGGAATTTGAGGAGTCTTTGGCACTGCAGAGACAGGGAATGGACCTGGAAGAGGGAGCTGCTCAGGCACAGGAAAAAGGGTTTGAGGAACAGCAAGATGCCATGAGAACAAGGGAAACCAGGAGACACTACAGCTGAGGGAGGACGAGTGTCAAAACAAACTCCACAGAGCAACAAAAGGCAGGGGGAAAATAAGTGTTTATTTTTCTCCCTGTTTGCTTTTTAATGAAAGTAGGCAGGCGAGTGTTTGAGGGTTGTTAGCATTTCTTGCTGACCTGCAGCTGGCGCATTTTTCACCCACTTCTGTCAGAATTTATTTGAGTTTGGTACTGAACGCTGATCAGATTTTGCCCCTTGCTTTACTTAGGCTCGGAATTGCTTATACAGCAAACACTCTCTGCTAGGGTTCTCATTAATCCACTTCTTTGTTGAGGTTTCCTAGAGGAATTCCTATTTGGTAAACCAAACAGAATTAAAAGGAATGCATCTGCACCAGGGATATCCATCTTGGGTCTCTGGGACCCATTGTCCCGGCTAAATTAGACCTGGAGGCCTCTTGTGTTTGCCCGGAGCTGGGATTCCCACTGGCACTTCATAAACCATTAACAGCCTGCGTTAGTCGGGAGGTCTTGGCACATTTGGGGCACCCCTGGCAGCGTGGGTGCAGGATACCAGGTGTGGGATGTGGGATGTGGGGTGCGGGACGTGGGATATGGGATGCAGGGTGCAGGATGAAGGATGCGGGACGTGGGATGTGGGATGCAGGGTGCGAGATGCAGGATGTGGCCTGCAGGAAGCAGGGTGTGGGGTGTAGGATGGGGATGTGGGATGCGGGGTGTGGGATGTGAGATGTGGGATGCAGGGCGTGGGATATGGGATGCGGGATGTGGAATGAAGGGTGCAGGATTCAGGACGCAGGACGTGGAATGTGGGATGTGGGATGTGGGATGTGGGATGCAGGATATGGGATGCACTGTGTGGGATGCAGGGCGCGAGATGCAGGATGTGGCATGCAGGGTGCGGGATAAGGAATGCGGGATGCAGGACGCGGAATGCAAGATGTGAGATGTGGGATGAGGGATGCAGGGTGCGGGATAAGGAATGCGGGATGCAGGACGCGGAATGCAAGATGTGAGATGTGGGATTCGGGATGCAGGGTGCGGGATTCGGGACGCAGGGCGCGGGACGCGCTCCCGCGGCGGCGCGCTCCTTGCCACTAGGTGGCACTTCCCATCCTACAAATTACAGTAATTAACGCACGTCTGCCGCCGCTAATGAGCATCGCCCGCTCTGTTTGATCGGCCGCAGGGCACGGAACCTGATGCACAATATTTTTTTTTTAAAGGCGCGACTGACTGGTGAATATTCTCTGTCTCAGCTTCTTATCTTCTCCTACCCTGCTTTCCTTATTTTTTTTTTTTTTTTAAGATGCTCTGAGCCTCACAGTGATTTCTTTGCCTCTGTTAGAATTCCTTAGCCTCCTACACGTGTGTAAAGTTGGATCGTTCCCTCTAGAGACAGTGCTTGTTACTGAAAACAGACGATTTTTGGTCCTATTTCATTCCCTCTTTGTTGCCTTGGTATCAGACTCCACCAATGTGATACAAAAAAAAAAAAAAAAAAAAGACAAGACAGGAAAGCCAATTTGGGTCTTCCAGCTACTCCTCTCACAGCAGCCACAGAGAAAGTCTAAAAATGAGCGAAAACTTCACAGTTCAGTCTAAGAAAATGTACGATTTATTTATTAAAAAAAAAAATAGACCCAGGTTTTACTGTTGATTATGTGACACTTCACCTTGCACTTTAGGTTTCTATAAAGCCCAGTTTAGGTCAAACTGATTTTTTGGCAGAAAACCAGGCATAACTAAGAGCTTCATATAGTTTCCATCTGAAAACATAAATCAAGCAGCAGGCTCAAAGGACGGCCCAGCCAAGGTTTGCTGAACCCCACAGCCCCAGACAGTGAGGCTTTCAGTGGATGTAGTCTGATACGCAGTTTTGGCTATGATATGTAGATATGTAGTTTGTTTGTTTTGCAAAGCATCTGGGCGCGAGGAGGGGAGGAAAGATAAGTGAAATGTGGCTTTTTCCAGGCCCAGGAGCCGCCCCTGGCTCCCCAGTTGCAGGTGAACAGTGGGCTCTTTTACACAGCCTCGAGTGGCTCAGCGGAAGCATGTGGGATGCAAACGGGAAAAGGGCATGAGAGGGGATTTTTACTTCTTTTTCCCGTTTTTTTTCCTTTTTAGAGTGTGTACCACTGTGTTTATACTTTATCATCTGTGATGCAACCAGATATCCACTCCTACCTTCACGTTCCCATTGCCCCTTTCACTTTTTATCCATCCATCTTTGCTAGCTCCAATTTTTTTTTTTTTTTTTTTTGGTGAAATTGTAGCTTTCGACTTTGCAGCACTTAAATTTGCCAAGTCTTGCATGCTTTTTTGTCCCCAGCCCTTTTCCTCCGTGTTTAGCTCTGTTAGATATTCTCATGCTGTCTCATGAGGATTGAGACCTTTGTTTTCAGAGCAGGGTCTGCATGATTTTCTGTTGGGTGCCTTGAGATGCTCAGTTTCACAGAGATGTTTGTGTGTTTTTTAATTAAAAAAAAAACAAAAAACGGAACGAGATAATTTCCCACTTGTGGAACCATTTAATAAATTCTCACAGGCTTAAAGCAACACAAAGAGAGGCTTGAAAAATTTCCTCTCAGGTTTTGCTCATTTTGCTGCAATTTTGTTTTCCATGCTCTGAGAGTCTGAGTGGTTTCTAGCTAAACCCTCCACGCAGTGTAACCTCTGCTCCCTTGCAATCATTTCACTCCGATTCACAGAAGCTTGGATTGTTCCTGCCCCCAAGTATCCCCCAGGATTAATGCCTCTTAAAACTTCCTAACATATTCCAGCTCATTCTGCTGCTTTCAGCATCTCACTGAGGACTTTCACTGCACCACTTTGTACTGCAAGTCCTGTGCCTTATTAGCAAACTCTAATTATGTCACGGCAGCCACACTCTGCAATAATGGCCTTATATGCAACCCAGGTGTGCAAGAAATAAAAAAGGAATAAAAGCTCGGTGCAAAATGCTGGGTGGATAAAAGGTGAGGGCGTTTTTATACCCTACAATACTTGAAAGCTGGGGAGAAAAAGCGAGTTCCAGATTGTGAATATGGGGCTGAAACCAAGGGCTCTAACACTGGTGAGGTCCCTGGGAAGGGCTCTGGGTCGGAAGACTTGGATTTGTTTGTGGTTGTGGATGTGGTTGTGGTTGTGATTGTTCCCTGAGCAGGCAGTGGGACGCTGGATGCCTGAGAGGGCTGTCAGGATGCAGAACTGCATCAGCAGATCCTTTGGAGAGGTGCTTTGGGGCCAGTGAAGGTCCTGGAGCCCTGTCACTCCTTGGAAAACCTGCTGCCCTTGTCAGCAGCAGCTGTAGAAATCCTTCCCTGGACCTTTGCTTCCCCTTGCAGACTTTGCCCAGCCCCTTCTGTTCATACACGTCTTTCTTGAATGTGCAACACCCCTGCTTCCTGCCAGGGCCTCTCCCCTCTCTTGGGCAAACACTCCTCCTATTTTGCCTCAAAAGCTGAGAAAACCCTGGCTTTTGGGCAGAGTTTGGGGTCCCACACACACCAACCCCTGCCATACCTCCAGGTGCTGATGGAGAGCAGGACCTGAGGTCTTGTCAACATTTGCTCCCACAGGGGGGTTCCCCAAATTCCCCAGGGGCTGATTGTGTCCGAGGGGCACTCAGCAGCACTGACCCTGCCTCTGGAATCATAATCGCTTCCGTCAGCACGAGTGGCACTGACTCATGGGTGCTAAAACCCCTGCTGGTGTCTGCTCCACAGCCCTTGCTCCCCCTCGCTGAATTTAGCTTAGTAACTGCGAGGAGAGGGCTGGGCAGGGCAAAGAGAGGAAGGAGAGATTTGCACTTTCCTTGCCTCGTGCTGAAAATGTTTGTTTTGACACAAGAGCCGGGTTAATTCCGCCTCAGCAAAGAAAGCTTAGCACAATAAAGCTCTTTTCTTAGGTAGGGAGGTTGAGGAAGTCTTTAAACTGTTGCACAGATAATAAAGATAAATTTAGGAGATAGCTTTAAAAATTCCCCCTAAGATATAAAGTAACAATAAGCTGTTCACTGTAGTTTGGGTCACAGTTAAAATGCCTGTGGGATATATAAGTGTCATCCATGGGAGCTCCTGTCCTGCTGCTGGAATGTATTCATTACCCAATGATTCCTTGGGTGCTGAGAAGCTACAAAGATACTCATTGACTTTTAGGACTGATAAGACAACCTTCATAACAGGGATAGAAATACCTTTCTTGGACACTTTGACATAATTTTTGCAGAAGAGTTAGTGGTTTGTGCAGAAAAGTGACAGCAAAGTTTTAAATGGAGAAAAAAAAATTATTATTTCTTATCTTTTTCTGTTTTCATTGGTTCATAGGAGGGTGTGCTCCCTCTACTACTGCCAAGGCACCATCCAGCTCTTAACTTCAATTTTTCTCATTTCCCAAGAAGCCAAAGGGATTCCTAAGATTTAATTTTGCAATTTTTTGCTTGTGGGATGTGTATATGTAACCACACAGTTAGAACTTACACTTTTACCACATTTTCACTGTTTTCATTGCTGTCATATAGGTTATTAAGAGATTTTATTATTAGACCTTAGTATCAGACTTTAGTATTAGAACTGCCTAATTCTTTAAAAGAAAACATTGGAGGTATTTTTATCTCTTGTTTCTTTTTAGAACATATATCTAGGTCTTAATCCGAAGCGTTTTGAATTTTCTCAGGAATCTTCCAGCGACTTTGAAGAGCTTTATGCTCTGCAGAAAGGTCAGACAAAAGGAATATGTTGACTCTGCCCGGGCTTCTATAAAAGGAAACCTGAAAGCATTTAAAATAGAAAAATGCTATCTTTCTGCAACGCCTGTTTCCAAGGCCAGACATTTAAGCCTCCCCAGAAGCCGGCAATAAGCTCCTCGTTTAATGTCACAATTAATTTAACAGGGCTCAGCTAGGATAGGGGGTTTGTGTGAGTTCATGCACCCGTGCCCACGCAGGCATTCACCACACACCGTGACATTACCCTCGGGGAAAAAAAAAAAAAAAAAAAAAAAAAAAAAAAAAAAAAAACAAAACCCAAAAAAACTGCATTAACATCCAGTCCGGGGGCTCAGCTCACAGCTCCGGGTTTGCCACTGAAAGCTGAGCCCGGCTCTGACTCGGGCTGGCTTTGAAGGAGGCCGAGATAAGGCAGCATTAATCTGAGTGAGTGGTTCTTTTTGCCTGAAGGGAGGGAGCTGGAGCTCCTTTGGGAGGCCAGAGACCACCTGGGCATTCATCCTATCGGGCCACAAATCAGTGTGTTAATAACTTGTGTACAATAGCCTGTCAGAACGA
The DNA here is from genome assembly GCA_013398715.1 of Nesospiza acunhae. Lineage (NCBI taxonomy): Eukaryota > Metazoa > Chordata > Aves > Passeriformes > Thraupidae > Nesospiza > Nesospiza acunhae. Next base: position 6,246 of record VZSU01005292.1, read on the forward strand.
GCAGGAGGTGCCTTTGCTGCTTCTACAAAACCTGATTTTGTTTTTTGGGGTTTTTTTTCTTTTTTTTTTTTTTTTTTTTTTTTTGTCCCTGTGACAGGAAAAAATAGGTGCTATTTTAAACACACAAGAATACACAGCCCTATTTAATAATTCCCTGATAATCCCAACAAGTTTTTGTGGTTAGGGTCAGCTTAGGTAACCCTACAAACACACATTTGTGTGTACAGGTGAGGTGTTTTTTGAGTGGAGGATTTATGGAGGGAAGCTAACAGGAGCGTGCTTTTTTGGGCATTTTGCTGATGACTGACTCAGGAAAATGGTCAGTTTTGGACTGAAATCTTCACACTGGGAGATGGGGCTGTGCATTGTCATCTGGAGAGATCCCAGAAGTTTCCACAGGCTCCAGCAAAGGCCTGACACGGGTGGGATCAAAATTGAGGAGCTGTGACCACATCTCTTGCTGGTGCTCAGCATAAAGGAGCTTTAGTTCCACCACAGATCACGTGGATCCAGGAGGATTTGATATTAGAGACCTTCTGCTCACATATTGCCCATATATTAACATTTACACCGCTGTGCAGCAAGGCAGACAAGAATGTTTTTCATACTCCTGACTTCCAGAAGTGCTCCCACACACAGAACACTTCCATTATTGGGTCCCAGATAGCAAATGAAAGCTCTTACAGAGGGGGACTCACACAATGACCTATTCAGATTAAAACTTGTACATCCAGCCCTTTTTTCAGAGCAACAGACACTCTATCAGCAGCCAGACAAATGAAAAAAGAGCAGATATTTTAATATTGCAGCCATTTCCTGCCTTGAGGCATCATCCAATCAATCTTATCATTCATTCCTAAAAGCCTTTCCAGTGGGAAACTGGAAAGCACCCCTAACCTACACCCACACTGGCACTGAAAGGGTGACCCATCTCCAGGGACAAAGTGGTAAATATTCACTATGTTGTGAAAACACAGAGGTGGATATGATATAAAACACACCTCACCACTCCAGCACAAAGAAATAAAGACCACAATTGTAATTTCATTTTTCTAAACTTCTCAGACTGAGGAGTGAGAATGAAGTGCAGAGCCAGTGGGAGCAGGGACATGGGGAAGAAAAGAGGGGCATGGCTCAGGTGTGTAGGGATGGGGTGAGGAGAGCCCAGGCACAGGTGGAACAGGATTTGGAAAGGGATGTGAAGAGTAACAAGGTGAGATTCTGTCAGTGCACAGGTCAGAAAGAATGTCCAGTGAGAGAGCAGAGCCCCTGCCACTGCTAGCAGAGAGAATTCGGGCATCACTTGATGAAACTGAATAGTGATAACGTCTCTGTGGCCTGGTGAGATGCACCCCAGCATCCTGAGGGAGCTGGCTGGTGTTGCCAAGCCGCCTTCCATCATTGCTTTTCTGTTTTTCAGATTCTGTGCTGCTTTAGTGTGTAATTCTGAGCTTCACATGAGGGGATGGTGAGCTCTGTGCACAGAGCAGGGAGACAAAACAATTCCTGCTCCAGCTGGGCACCAAGGACAAATGACCCAAATCTCAGCCCAGGAGCACAAACACCGTGGGCTGCAGAGAGAAAAACAAGCAGGGTGGGACTGCAGGGGCTAAAGCTGCAATGGGACAATGAACTGCAAGGTGCAAATGGAGCAGAACTGATCCCAGTGACAGACCCCGTGCCCGGCCGTGCATTTTGGGGCCATTTTGGGTCATCTTGGGTGCAGCCCTGGCTGGGCTCTTGTGCTGCCCAAGGTGCATCCATGGAGGAGATCATTTTAATAAATCTCTGCTTTATTCTGTAACTCTGTGTGGTCTCTGTTCTAGGTGAGCCTTCCCAAGGCATCACCATCATATCTGAAAAGTCACAGCACGCAGGCAAAGCCCCCTGTGGCTGGAAAATGGGAAACATGACCCTACTTTTGCAAAGGGGGGAAAGGAAGACATGGGGAGCTCCAGAGCAGTGAGCTTCACCTCTGTGCTTAGGGAGGACATGGAAATATCCACATGGAAGCAATGTTAGGGTACATGCAAGAGAAGGAGGTGATTTGAGATTTGATTTGAGACAGCCAGGGTGGCTTCACCAAAGGTTCTGAGTCCAGGGGAGTCCTCAGAGCTCTGTCTTGGCCCTCAACACCTGCATCAAAGGAGATGAGTGGAGCACACACCCAGCAGTTTGCAGGTGACACCGAGCTGAGGGTGCAGTGACACTCCTGAGAGACAGGGTGGCATCCAGAGGAACCTGGGCACACTCCAGTAGTGACCATGGGGATCTCAGGAGGCTGAACCAGGCCAGGGCTGGTGCTGCCCCAGGGCTGGGGCAATCCCACACACGAGCACAGCCTGGGGGAAGAATTCAGTGAGGACAGAGAAGGACTTGGTGGTTCCCCTGAGTGAAAAGCTGGATTTGAGCCAACAGTGTTTGCTCACAGAAGCCCAGAAGGCCCAAAACATCCTGGCCTCCAACAAACCATTGTGGGCAGAGGGCGAGGAAGGTTCCTCCTCCTCTCCTCTGCCCTAATGGGATCCTCTGCAAAGGAGCCCTGGGGGTGCTGTGGGGCGCAGCTGGGACCCCAAACCCTGTGCTGGGCCCGGAGCCCAGAGCCCCGTGCCGGGCCCAGCCCAGCGTGGGCAGCAGGGCAGGGGGGATTCTGCCCCTCTGCCCCTCAGTCAGAGCCCACCTGCAGAGCTGCCCCAGCCCTGGGCCAGCCCAGCAAGGAGCTGGAGCTGCTGCAGCCAGGCCAGAGGAGGCTCCAGCATGGGCAGAGCCATGGAGCAGCTCTGCTGGCAGCAAAGGCTGGCACGGCTGCCATTGCTCACCTGCTAAGACCCTGTCCAGCCCAAACCATTCCACAATTCCACAATTATCAAACAGAAACATTTGGAGCTTGATGGAGCTCCAAGTCTGGTGAGAATTACATTAAATAATAAAACTTGTGGAGATGCCATTCCCATGGCATGTCCTGGCAAAGTGAAAAAAGGCTGCCATGAGAAACGTGAGGGAAATAGCTGAAATCCTGATGAGCAAAACCATCCCTTAGTGACCCCATTTCTGTAGGCTTTGGGTGCTGACACACCAGCACACAGCACCTGCAACTTCTGTTCTCTTCCCTTTTATGCTCTGCTATTATAATTAGCCTCACACATACCACTTTATGGTCAAGAATTGCATTCACAACCCTCATGTAGAATGCCAATGCAACAAGAGTTTAATGCACAGTGCTCACAGAAATGGTGCTGCTGCCTCTTTAATGTGTATCATTTTCCACTGAGTTACTTGAAAATGCAAAGCAAATTGTTTTATTATATGAAGTGCTGTAGCACTTTTGGTTGGTGAAGAGTCATTTTAAATTTGAAAATATCAGAGCCGGGTGGGGGGACATTAGAAATGAACATTTCAGTGTTCTATTTTCAAACCTGCAGAGGAAAATGAGCCCAGGAATCATAAATTTCCCTTTTCTTTTTATCGTTGTTAGAAATTTCTCTGCCTACAGCCCAGTCAACAGCAATTCAGTCGTGATTCATGGGTTTAAAGCCTGAATTATGACAAAAGGAGCCATAAATTGCAGGAATTATTTTACTTTAAAGATGATGGAGTATCTACTCTGACCAGAAGACTTTTAATCCATTATATTTCTTAAATAAATATGCCTGGGCAACTAATCACTTGCTATTAGCAGTCTCCTATGATCACTTCAGCTAACATAACAGTGTATCACTTAAATAAACTGGCAATGTGAACAGGGTAGATTTACGGGCTTTAATTTCTCAGCTCACACTTGTCTCTTGCATTTAAAACAAATACCAGAGTGTAGCTGTTGGCCGATGTTTGTAGAATCCATTTGTTCCATGTTTTGAAAGCAACTGTAGTATTCATCAGCCAGCTTGGGACTGAATTATTATGAAAAAACCCAAAAAACCCCCAAGGAACTCCAAGCAAACCCAGCTAACTAACAAGTAAAAAAAATTCCTCTGGATTATATGGTAGCACTGGAATTTATTTTTTTTTTTAATTTTCACGATGACATTTTTTTTTTTCCAGTGGAAAAGGTATGGGTAGTGCCAGCCAAAGTTCTGTAGCTCTGCTCAGTTAAAGAAAGGTATGAAAAGGGGTGTCCCAAAGGACGTCCTTGCTAAGCCAAACCAGACAGAGGTCAAGTTCCAAAAATCTGATGTTTTGCCACCAAGAAGTGCCCAAGCAGGTCACATTGTGCCTGGTGCAACAAGCATGGCATGCCCATCAGTTATGCCATCCATAACCAGACTAACTTTGGTGTTAGTCAAAACAAGTTATACTTTAGGAAATTTGGCGGAAAAAAACAAACAAAAAAAGACCCTGTTTCAAGTATAAAAATAATAAATTAAAATCTTACTGTGAAAAAACTTATTAAAGATGGAGGTAAAAGATGTAGCTTTTAAGGCAACTCTTCCTCAAGGATGACCTCACCTCTGCAGCAGTTTTGGTGCTTCACCTTTCCTAAATACATTCAGAAGTCCCCAAGGGCAGGAGAGCCAGGGTGGCTGGGGAGGATGGGGAAAAATCAGCCTCTCCTCCATTTGGGTAAATCCCAGCAGCTCCAGTGGCACTTCCCACCTCCCACCAGAGCTGAAGAGAGAGCAGATCCTTGGGTTTTAACTGGTGGATTGAAAGAAATAAAATAAAGGACAAATTAAAAACCAAACCAAACCAAACAAAACAACAACAAAAACAACGACAACAAAAATCTTCATTCCAGGCTGATCCAAAATCTGGCGGTTGTAGTCAGCTCAAAAATTACTTTGGGATTAAGCAATATGTTCTCATTCCTAAAAGATTACTTTGCTTTGGATTCAGACCCTTGACTTAAAGGAAGTGTGGAACAAAAATCCTGCCTAAATGGAAATCCCCAAAATAATCTGAAGTAATGCTTGGATTTCCATTTTTTTCTTGCTTCCAGATTTTCCTGGACTTTCTGGGATTTTTTTTTTTTTTTTTTTTTTTTTTTTTTTTTTTTTGGTAAGACAAATGACTTGGCAAAAATTAAATTTGAGTTTCTACAATGCTACGATGTCACCACATCTCTGTGTTTCATAGAAAAACTTTGTAGCCAGTTCTAACCAACTAAATCATGTCCTGCAGGCAGCTGTAGTAAACACAGCTCAGGAAGGGGTTATTTCCCATTAATAATGAACCCAGCAGCTGGAAGGAGGAATAAAAACAATTTCCCTGTGTGATTGTAGGGCAGCATCTTCTCCAATGACCAAGATATCTGCCATTTATCAGCCTAACAACCCAAAAAATAACTTGGTTTGAATTCAGGTACCTGTTGCTGAGAAGGTGTTTGGGGAGGATCAAAATTTTAAAAAAATACTATTTTTAGTAGCTGGAAAGGCTCGGCTCAGCTCTATTTTATCAGTGATTTGAATTTCCACATATTAACTGCAGGCATCACTAAATTAATTTCTGGTCTCTACAGGTGAAAACCAGAATTGACTAAAAGGGCAACCACTGACACACCCTCCCTCACAATTGTTTTAAGTATATGTTAAAACTGATCTAAATCAAGCTAAAAAACCCCCAACCCCCCTCCCCAAAAATCAATAAAATCAGGATTAGTTCCATGTTTGGTTTTCTTACATGCATTTTTCAGTATTTCCAGACTACTGCTGTGCCACTAAGACTTTAAATTATTGAAGGCATTGAAATGGGAGCTTCCTACTCTGTATGGTCTGGGCTTGTTTTGTGAAGCCAGAGTTAGAATTTGTCTTTAGGAAGTCCTTGAACAGTCAGCAGCAGTCAGGGCATCTGCTCTGGGCTCGTTTGGGAAAATAAAGTTGCCCACACAATAATATTGGAGAATGTGGTGACTCACCCTGGAAATCCAGAGACCCTTTCCCCATCCCACACATCCCCCTCACACCAACGCCCCCAAAATTAATTAATATTAAAGGATTTTTGCAGTATCTAAACGTCCTGTTTTTCCTGCCAGCATTTTTAGGGAAAGCTACAAGTTTTCAGGTCGATGGAATTCTCCCAACAGCTGCCTCCCTCTGCTCATCTGTGTCAGCGAAGGGAACTCTCTTCTGGCGGTTTGGGAGTGGGAGAATTCTGCAGCTCTGTGCCCTGGGAGGCAGGGGTGGGCTGTCCTGAGCCGGGCAGGAAGGTGTCCCTGACCACTCCAAGGGGCTGGGCAGGTGACCTTTAAGGTCCCTTCCCACCTGGATCATTCTGTGGGTCTGTGGAAATTTAAATTTAATTTTGCTCCTTCGCCCGGATCGACACACACAGATCGCGCCCCGGTAAATTTAACACGTCCCTTCATTCAGTCTCTCTGTGCCTGGCTTTCCTGACACTCTCCTGAGCTCTGTTCCACCAGCACACAGAGAAGAATCCCTCTGGAACAGTCTCCATCACCTCCTGCCCCCCAGAGCAGGCACACGTGTGTGATTTCACCCCGGCCTAAATTGCTCCTCGCCCCTTTAGCAAAATCCCAATCAAGGATTTTGTGTTTCACTGCTTCCACATCCCTCAGGCCTCCCTAAAACCTCTCACTGAAATACCGCACCCCACCAAAAACAACAACTGAAGCAGAACCCTAATGTTCCGTGAGGAAAAGAAGCAGCTTGCAGCATTTCCATGCCTTTCCCAGTCCATGAGAACAGCATCTCTGAAAGGCTGGATTCCTTCTTTTATTTGGCCATATGCTCTCACTGTAACTATGTTCTTTTCATAACAACCCTGCACTAACCATACATTATTAACCCCAGGAGACCCAAACTTCATTTTAACATTTTCCTGTAAGCGCTGTGCAAACCTAGGGTATAATGCTAATGTCTTTTTTTCACCCTCCTGCTTACAGTTTAAGTATAAGGAGATGGTAAGTCAGTCAAAAAAAAAAAAAGGAAAAATAAGAAATGAAAACTCATCCAGTGTGGAGCATCCAAATCTGAATTATTTTCTGTAGGAAAGAGGGGGCAGGGGGTAAAACATCTGTTCTCTCTCTGGGCTTTAGGTATCCAGCATTGGCTTGTGCTTTGCAACTCCTCTCCCATATGTGTCTCTTACAGAAGGTTTAACACTTGTTGGACTCTCTACAGCATTTTTAAAATCAAAACAGGAGAAAAGCAGTAAATTGAAATATTATTTCCCAGAGTTTCTGCAATGAAAACTCCCCTCAGAGTTAGGACTTTGGGTTGCACAAGGTTCTGTGACTTGTCTGGCACAGAAACCAGTGGTCAGGTGTAACTCACCCAGCAGCTGACAGACCCAACAGCAATTCTGTTTGTGCTAAAGAACAAACAAAAATCCTCCTGCCCCTTGCTCCTGCGCTTTGGGGGAAAAGGTTTCTATCAGGGGATCTCAGGAAACCCTGTGATGTCTCAGGAGTCTCAAGCTGAGGCCTGTCAGGGTTTAATTAACAGATGCAGACAGACCCTATCTCGGCATGACTAAGCTAGTTTCACACCGGATAAGCCGGAATTATATTTATTTTCATTTCACAACACGTTCATATTTTAATGAACTCGTGTGAGATACGGAGGGGAGAGCAAGGCACCGTGACCAGTCCTCCTCCTCCCTGAGCTGCTGGCTCTGGAATGTCAGTGGGGTCACAAAGGAGCTGCACTGCAAACACCTTCCCCACTGATGGGACAGCGGGGAGTGTCAGGAGTGGGGTGGCAGCAGGAGCAGGGCAGTGACTGAACCCTGTGCTGAGGGAGCACCTCAAAGCCTGGGGGCACCTCTGGGCCCTCACAAAGGGAATGGAGGGGCTGGGAAGGGAACAGAGCCCCAGGAGAGGCTGGGGGAGCTGGGAAGGGGCTCAGCCTGGAGCAAAGGAGGCTCAGGGGGCCCTTGTGGCTCTGCACAGCTCCTGACAGGAGGGGACAGCCGGGGGGTGTCACCGTGATATTTTCTGAAAAATCCCCTCACCAGGATTTTTCCTCCTGAGAAGCTGGGAAGCTTCAGCTTCTCCATGTTTGGTGCTCTGGAATGTGATTTGGAGAATTGTTTACCCAGCATGCGAATTGTTTTTAATTAATGGCCAATCACAGCCAGCTGGGTTGGACTCTCTGAATCTGTCACAGGTTTTTATTATTCATTCATTTCTAGCTTTCTGATGTCTCCTTTTTCTTCAGTATAGTTTTAGTATATAATTTCCTTTTAATATACTATCATTCTATAATAAATCAGCCTTCTGAGACCTTGGAGTCAATTCTCATCTCTCACCTCATCCTGGGGACCCTCACAGCACCACAACAGGGGGGTCGGGCTGTGCTCCAGGGAACAGGGACAGGAGCAGAGGGAACGGCCTCAGGCTGGGC
>VZSU01005292.1:14586-26142 GCA_013398715.1 Nesospiza acunhae
CAGGAATTTCCCCATGGAAAGGGGGCTCAGGAACTGCCCTGGCACTGCCCAGGGGGTTTGCAGTGCCCAGCCCTGCAGGTGTCACCTGGAGGTGGCACTCAGAGCTCTGGGCTGGGGACAGGGTGGGGACTGGGCACCGCTGGGACTCCATGGGCTGGGAGGGATTCTCCAGCCTCTGTGATCCTGGGATGCTGAGAGGGAGCCGGCAGCTACTGGGGCTGATTCCCTGGGACCAGGTTTGTGATTACCCATCTATGATTAAATCAACAGCCATAAGAACAAAGTCTCAAGAACACTGCACTGCAGTCCAAAAGTATTGTATTTGTGGGGTGCCCTGATGAAGGCAGGAATGATGAATCTGACTCCATGTTCTCAGAAGGCTAATTTATTATTTTATGATACTATAATATATTAAACAATGCTATACTAAACTATACTAAAGAATACAGAAAGGATACTGACAGAAGGCTAAAAAGATAATGAAAACTTGTGACTCTTTCCAGACCCACCTTGGCCCTGCCTGGCCAAAGAGTGAAAACAACTCACAGCAGAATCCAATGGAACAATCACCTGTGGGTAAACGATCTCCAAACACATTCCACATGAGCACAACACAGGAGAAGCCAATGAGATAAGAATTGTTTTCCTTTTCTCAGAGGCTTTTCAGCTTCCCAGGAGAAAAACCCCGGGCGAAGGGATTTTTCAGAGAATGTGAATGCCACACAAGAGCACTTGGCCACACAAACCAAACACAAATAGTGAAATAGTGTGTCTCTCAGGCTGAAACACAAGAAATGTTTTTTGCACCAGACAATGTGATGCAAATGTTAAACAGGTAAGCGGAGACCAAGATGTTTCACAAGACACACTGATAGCCAAGAGGTTGTAGCACAAGTTAGACCTTGTCCAGGTATAAGTTTGCAGCTCTTGGAATAAAAACCAAATTTTCCTTCTGCTGACCAACAGCAAGAAACCTAAGGATGCTCTCTGAACCTGCACCTGTGCCTATAATCACCCTTTCTGGGCTGAAACCTGCCCACGCAGCAGCTGCCCAGGTGTTCACTTGTACAGCAAAGGCTTTTCTGCTATGTGGTGGGAAACACACACACACATTATTTAAAAAAGGATGATATGGTCTCCTGAAAATGTCACAATCAAATATCAGAATATGAAGCTTTCTGGCTGTGGCTGGGACACAACTCACTCTGTTGTGTCAAATCCCTTGTCAGAGCAGTGCTTTACCCGCTGGGGGCTGGAGAGGAGATGATTTGGTGCAGGTCCAGCGCCAGCTCTGACTCTGTGGAAGGACACAGGGACCACATTCAGTGCTGCTGTACGGTGGGAGAAGGGCAGGGAGGAGATAACCACCCATAAATCCATAAATCCACCCAGCAGCATTCCCCAGGACCACCACAATACCAGCATGGGTAGGAATTCCCCACTTCTGCAGCTGCTCTCCTCCCCAGGCAGAGGATCTGTCAGTGATCTGTGCCCACATGGACAGCCACTGCCAGCTCACACCTGCCCACACCAGAAAAAGGCCAATAAATACAAATATTAATATAAATACTTCTCCCCAGTGCTCTCCCAGCCCCCCAGACACGGGGACCTGCCAGGCCATCACTTGGTGGCCCTTTTCCAGAGGCCATTCCCTGTGGGAGCTGCGCTGGCTCTCAGCACCCACCCAGTCCGCTGGCAGCCAGCCCCAGGGCTTGCCCCAGGAGCTGCTTCCTGCTGTTTGTTTTGGTTTGCTCAGTTTGTTTGTTTGTTCCTTCCCCTCCAGCTCTGCTTGAAGCATTCCCACTGCCTTTTCTGCCTTTTGCTGCCTTCCAAACCCCTTCTGTCCATGCCACAGCTCTCTCACACACCCCCTGCGGATGGCAGACAACTGGGGGTACCAAAATGGGGCCCAGAATTTCTGCTGCTTGTGATTTCGGCAGGTCACAAAATGATCCGTCAAATGTCTTGGAGCAGGGGGAGTTTTTGGTGGGACAACATGCGGGTCTTCAGCCAACCCCATATTAAATTAAATTCATGGAGAGGTGAGCTCAGCCCAGGCCTGTGTTTGCCACACCTGGGTAAGGCAGAGCATCCCCCAGCAGTGAGATCAGGAGGGAGGTGTTGGAATGCCAGGCTCTTTCCTGCTCCAAGGTCAGGGTGAATGATGCTCAGGAAATGTTGTTTTTGAAGTCTCACTCTGAAGTTTATTATCCTTATCTATTACAAACCCAGGAGATGTGAGCTCTCCCTAACAAGCTGAGAAAGTGCCCCAGAATGGTGCCTGTTCAAGGCTATTTATGTCCCATTTACCCAATAAACAGGTGACATCTATATTATTTATGCTTCTAACCCAATTATGATCACTCAAATCCCACAATGCAGACATCTTTCACCCAATTAGAGAAAACCACCCAGATTTGAGAAGAAGGAAGAAGAAGGTGCAAAAAAGACACCTAGCCCACACCCAAAATTCTCCACCTTGGTTCCCATATGTCACCATGTACTAAAACCCCAAATCTATGTTTTTTCACCCTGTGACATCGCACATCAGCACCCAAACCACACACACACTGTTTCTGTGCCATCATCACTCAATTTCTGAAGCCTTTTCCAAGGTCTCAGCTCAGACGAGGTGTTTACAGTAGGAGGGTTGGCGCCCTTGAATTCAGGAAGCTCCAAGCTTTCAGCCACCAGAGCTCCGACAGGGAGGGAGGATCTCCTGGGCTGTGTCCATCTCAAGGGCTGGGACCACCTGTGGTGCCACAGGTGAATGAAAACACCAGCCTCCTGTTTCTCACGGATTACTCCAATCCTCCAGAGCACAGCCAAGGGAGATCTCTTTTCACACAGAGCCCTCCTGTCCCCAAAGTCCCTCCTTCCTAATGCAGCAAGAAAGCCAAACCTTGAGAGCATATTTCACGTTTTGATATATATTTTAGTGACTATTTAACACCAGAACTCCTGTGCTTCTCTGTCTCCTCGTTTCTTTGCTGCACAAAAGCTCTCCCAGTGTCTTTATAAAGGTGAACCACTTCGCTGCCCTCCAGCCATGACAGCAGTGGCTGGCTGGGCGTCGCCCAGCCACCCTAACCTGCCACTTTGACCAGTTTTATGCCCTTTAAAAGTGCCATTTTTTTCTTAAGAGGGCACACAGCTCACATCCTTGCTCCCCTGAAGTCTGCACAGGGTTTGGGGCTGTCTGCAGCGTGGTGATGACTTGACTCACTCATCCCCCTCCCCAGCAAAACTCTCTCCAGTGATTTTGAGCCACAATGGAAAGCAATTTATTACAGGAGGGCTACAGCAAAAATCTAGCCAGGCAAATAAAGAAAAAAACACCCCTGTCAGTAGAATTTATAGAGACATTTTTCGAGGGCCTCAAAGGGATTTCATTTCGTGACAGTTTTCTATTCAAATTGTAATTTCAGGGCTGGGTGTGGAGGAACTTATTTGGCAACTCAGCGCTGGTGAGGGGCAGGGTGAGGGTGCCACAGTCACAGGCAACAGGGGAACAAAGGGACTGGGCCAGGCCTGTGAGGTGTGAACATCAATTTGAGAATTTTCCCCTGAGCGGGGAAACAGAAATCACTGCAAAACAGTAAAAAACTGGCCAGAATGCTCCCAGCCTGATTTTTAAAAATTTCCCTCCAGATCACTTTTGTGCAGAGGAGAAAGGGAAAGGATATGAAGAACCTGTTGTGGTGTGGAACCTACATATGTTTTTTGTGAAACCAGAGACTGCATCTTTATATTTTTGGGGTGTTTTTTTTTTTTTTTTGGTTTTTTGGGGGTTGTTGTTTTGTTTTGTTTGGTTTGGTTTGGTTTGTTGTTGTTTTTGTTGTTTGTTGTTGTTGTTTGTTGTTGTTTTTTGGGGTGGTTTTGGTGGTTTTTTTTGTTTGTTTTTTATTTTGGTTGTTGTTGGTGGTGGGTTTTGGTTTTTTTTTGGAGGGGGAGTTGTGCATCTTCTTGTGCTGTTTAAGTTAAATTTCTCATTTTAGGGCCTTGAACTGGAGTGATAAAATCAGACAGAATCAGCCTCAAACATTTCATTGTTTTCAGACCTTGCCAGTGGTTTTTGTGCACCAAACTCTGCTTCGGGCTCTAATTTGGGGAGTCTGACTTGAGAAGTTTCCCTCCTGCAGCAGTCCTGAGCAAGTCTGAAGGTTCCATGGTGAGGCCCGGTGCTGATCAGGAGGAGCACAGATCCATGCACCCCTCTGGTTAGGATTAATTCAGCAAACACACCTCCTGAAAGATGAGAAAACCTGCCCTGAGGGCAGCTGAGCCATCCATTGAGGCTGGTGACAGCAACAGGAAAGGCCCTTGCAGCAGCCCCACTTGGAGAAAATCACCAGCTTGTTCCTGCGCACAGAACTGAAAGCAAAATCAAGGTTTAAGAAGGAGAAAAAAAAAAAAAAAACAAAACAAAACCAAAACAAAAAACCCAGCACTGCAAAACAGCAGCTTATTCTGGGCTCACAGCAGCTCACTGTGGAGCAGTTGCAATAAATAAATCATCATCCAGTTTGGCCCTGGAGCTCAGCTGAAGCCAAAGTGGGAGACACAGCACTCCTGGGAGCTGTCACGAGGAGCCCTGTCCCATCTTTCCGAGGCTTGCAGGAGCAGGACAAGCTGCAAGAGGCCAAGTGCTAGGCAGAAATTATTTCACTTCCTCCATGCCTCTGCAGCAAAAAGATATTTCTCACCCTAAATCAGCCCTGGTTAATTTATTGCGGAGTTTTGGGTTAAAACGTCTCAATTGCTCTTTTGTTCTGGGGAGGACGCTCTTGTTTTTCATGGATATTTATTGGTGCAGCTCGTAGACAGCTGATTTCATTTCCCATCTCTCTGGGTTTTGGCTCTGAGGAGGGAAGGATGGAGTCATGGGGTTGAAACAAGGCAGACACAGGGAGCAGCACTCAGGGTTTTGTCTCCTCCAGCGTGAGGAGCTGCTCAGGACCAGACCCTGGTCTGCTGTGAAATAAAATAAATTGAAATAAGTGTGGTTAGCCAGGCAAGCCTGGAACATCACCAGCTGAATCAAAGCTGAGCTAAGACAGGCTGGAAAAAAACCAGAGTGCAGGGATGCCTTCAGCTCAGGGGCAGAAAGGATCCACACCAAGGTGGATTTTAGCTTTTATTACCAGAATTTTACCCAGAATTTTTCTCCTGGGTTCAGAATCACCCCACTGCAATTTCCTGGGCAGAGGACCTGGCCCAAGCCAGGCTGTTGCTGCTGAGCTTTCTCCACTCTCACATGAATAATTGATGGGTAATTAATGTAAATAATTAATTCATTCGTCCTCAGGGGTATGAGGTGATGGTTTCTGCCTGGCCAGGGCCTGCCAGGTACCAGGAAGGGAAGGGTGAAGATAATTTTCTCCCCTCCCCAGAAAGGGAAATTAACCATATGCTCTCTGTGAAGAAATGCTGTCAGAGAGTATTGTCAATACTGCCTTCCCAATACAGCAAGAATGAAAAACCTAGAGCACAGTATTGCACATTTTGATAAATTCTCCAGGACTATTTAATGTAAGAACTGCTCTGCTCCCCCATCTCCTCGTTTCTTTGCTGCATAAAAAGCTCTCCCAGTGTCTTTATAAACTTGAGTTAAGCAGGCTTGTGAATAGTCCTGTAAATATATTTTATTGCCTTTCTCTGTCTTTACGTGGATGTAAAGTCTGGAGGACAGACTTTTCTCCAGCCTTTTCTGCCTAGAGCTCTGGCTTTTGGTTAAAATTGAGTTTTAACATCATCTTTCAACGGCCTTGGGAGCCAAAGAGGACCTGGCAACATCTCAGAAAGAAAGAGCCACAAGAAGATATTGAGGCAGATGATTAAACTGATTAAACCCAGAGCTTAACTCTGGTGTCTCAACCAACAGGAATAGAACCATGCACTAGGAATGAGATGCAGGGCTTCAAAGTCATGGTTAATTGAGCAGGAAAAGAAGGACAATACGGTACTACATCATTTACTCAGGGCAACATGGGTGCTACATGCTGTACTGATGATTATTAAATGAATTCTACAGCAATAGCTGCATAAAAACAGATATTTAAACACTTCATGGCTTCATGCCCTTCACAGGGTGGATGTCTACCTCTGGACATGAATTTTACCATCAAATATTCCTCTCAGACTCTCTCCCATGAACAGCAGCTCTGTGCATGAGAGGAAGATCATGAGGACAGCATTTTAAATAATTTTTCATTTAATACTGAAAGTATTAAAGTGGTTTCATGTTTGCTTCCTACCCAGGAAGGTTATTCCAGCAAGGAGCCAGTGGTTGAATTCCCAAAAAGCTGAGGCTCACAAGAAAACCTTTACAGAGATGATCCTCAGAGTCCCTTTTCAAAATCACCTGTCCAGTGACTCTGTGAGGCTGCAAAATGTTCCTTGGTTAAATATTTCTGCACTAGGAAAACGGAGCCATAAAAACCTCCAAAACGGAGCTTTGTTTCCTTCCCAAGAAGGAGCCTTAAAGTGGAATGGTCATCCTTTTAATCCAGGGCTTGCACAAACATCAGCTTGGATGGTATTAGAATTCAGCGGGGGGGATGGGGGGGAAAGAAAAAAAAAAGAAAAAAAAAAAAAAAAAAAAAAAAAAAAAAAGCAAAAGGTGATTTCTGGTTGCTGTTGTCAGTGGGACAGCCTGAAATTCAATATGACACAGTGCCAAGCTTCCCAGATCCACATCTTCCAGAGGTTTCGCTGCAATTCTTACTTTTTACTCCAAAGCCACTGGTGAAAATGCTCAATGAAACTGACCCCAGGACTGATCCCTAAGGATCTCCAGAAAGAATCTTCCTCCAGCTCAGTGTTTTCCTTCTTAAAAATGTTGGTCTTTAAAAAACAAATTTCATTTTCCTAACAGTAGCAGATTAATCCTGAGTACATGTATGAACTGAATTGATTCTGGACCATAATTATAGCAGCAGTAAAATCATTTAATGGTCAGCAAAGGATGAAAATTCAGATTCGACCAACATTACAAGGGAAAAAAAAAAGATGAGCTGGAGGATGACAGATAACCAAAAGGAACTTTAGGAGGAAGATTTTATGAGCAGGCAGACTTTGTGAAGGGTATTAGAATAAAATTAGAGGAGGAAAATATTTAGTAGGAAAGTGAGGATTGCTAAGAGGATTGATGGTTGATCATCTCTCAGTGGGGTCACCAAATCCTGGGCATTTTTCTCAGTCAGGATTGCTCAGAAGAAGTTCAGAGGCATCACCTTCTGTCTCTAAGCACCCTGGACATGCTTTAATTGCCTTGTTTTCCTTCCATTTTGACTTCACCACTCCCATATTTTATTTCTCCCATAAAAACAGGAAGAAAACAAAAAAAGCTTTGCCTTAAACATTTATCAGCACCCGGATCCCCACGTGTTAATGTTTTTCCTTTCCTCAAGCACCTCCAGATCAAACTACAGGAGCTGTCAGAGCCAGATCTAAATACTAATACTACACTAAATATTTCCAGAGAATCACACTTATCCACACATAAATATTATTTATACATCACAGGCACAAAGAGGGGGAGATTCTGATGCACACACAGACACACACACGAGTGTCTGCTTGTTGGGGAACAATAGTGAGAAGGGAGTTAAAATAGTGATACAGATTGTCAAAGCATTATCTCAAAATCAAATTAGCATTATCATGCCAAAGGCAACACTTTATGCAGCACTTCCTCAAGAATTGATGGAGTTTTTTGGGTTTTTTTGGTGCAGAAAAATTTTTTGAGGGATGCTTTTCAAAATTTGGTGGGTGAACTCAGACATCAAATAACAAATTGTTTTGACAACACACATTCTGTTCAAGCAGTTACATTAAAGGTATAAAACTCTAGATGAGTCTTTAATGAAAACATGGTTTTTCCTTCTGCAAAACAACTCCATGTTTTATCTTCCCCCAAAAATACAGTTTAAGCTGGTGACGAAAAAAATGACTTTGGAAATTGATTTGTGTTGATTTGTAGATCAATATCAAGGATAAATGTTAATAAAGAATCTTTGGAATTTGATCTGTCATTCTTTGGTTAAGTTCCTGCCTTTAAAAACCCATTTCTGCGCATTTTTATGCATTTTGTCTCCTGTGATTTTGGATAGGGGAGAAGCAATTGAGTGATGTGACATCACATTGGAACACCTGGAAAAATTGGTCTTATAAATACTGAGTGAGAGAACCCTGTCCACAAACCAAAACAAGTTTGAGTCTGGTAAATCTGCTAAAGAGGAGGGTGAGTGGAGTCAGGATTAAATCCAGAACTGCTCATGCAGGGGTGGCAAAAAACCTTGGCTTTTCTCAGAGCCAACCAAGCAACACCAAGTATTAATTTAGTAAGCTTTAAAAAATCATTTTATGAGCCATTACCACAGGGCTCCCTTCCCAAAGAACAGGAGTTAATTTGAAATAGATTTCACCTGTCTGGGTGACTTGGATAATATCCCCTTGCACAGGGAGGGATGAGTTTGAAGACAAAGCAGAGATCCCCACTTCTCTCACAGACAAATGCACTTCCTGAGGAATTTTCACTGATTTCCTGCAGTTTTTGCAGGAAAAAAATTACCACTGCTCTCACACAATGTAAGACCCACCCAGACCTGAACTGATTTGGAGATTGGTGGATTTTTCCCAGTCAAAGTCGACTGGAAAATGGAAACTTAATGAAAAAAAACCAAACCAGTGGTTTCTCAAATAAATATTCAGAAAGGAGGATTTCACGGGGCTGAGGACTCTGCCAGGAGGGGAGAGGGGGTGTCTGAGTGTGCAAAGGGCTCAGCCCTGCCCAGCTGAGCTCTCACAGACCAAGGGGTGCATCTGCATCCCCACCGTGGGATCTTCTGCTCAGCTCCTGGCCTGACTCTGCAAACCTCAAAAAAAAAAAAAAAAAACCCAAAACAAAACAAAACACACACACACACACATGAAAAAAAACCACCAACAAAAAAAAACCTGCAAAAACCAACCAAACAAAAAAAAAGAAAAAATAAAAACCACAAAAAAACACAAAAAAACCCCCCAAAATTCAAAACCAACCAAAAACGCACAAAAAAAAACCCTATACAAAAAAAAAAAAAAAAAACAAGCCAACAAAAGCAAGCATAAAAATGAAAGCTAAAAATCCCCAAAAATAAAAAAAACCCAAAAAACTCAAACCAAAACAAAACCAAAAAAAACCCACCAAAACCAAAACCCGCCAAAACAAAAAAAAACCACAAAACCAAAACCACACATACAAAAAACCCCCCCCCCCAAAAAAAAAAAAAAAACCAAAAAAAGAAACCCAAAAACAACCCAAAGGAACCCAAACCAAACCAAAAAAAACCCCAACCCCAAAAACCAAAACCCACAAAAAAACCCCAAAAATAAAAAACCAAAACCACACATACAAAAAACACCCCAAAAACAAAAATAAACCACCAAACAAACCCCAAAGAAACCCAAACCAAACCAAACCCAAAAAATCCACCAAAACCAAAACCCACACAAAACAAAAAAAAAAAATAAAAAACCCAAAACCACACATACAAAAAACACTCCAAAACCAAATAAAAATCAGAAAAAAAAAAAAAAAAAGAAAAAAAAGAAGAGAGAACATAATAAACACCCCCATGGACTTTCTTACATTTGCAGCAACAACATTTTACTATTAGAAACCCAACAGTTTCCTGGAAGGGGGAGTTCTGTGGGATGTCCAGCTCCATTTTCTGCTGCAGGCACCATCAGGCCAAGCACTCTGAGTTAAGTCATGGAACATTTTCACTTTAAAACTGAAACCATATACAAGCTTCTGCTGAAAGCATTGTCAGATCAGCGCTGGAAGATTTTAAATCAGGCTGTGCCTATGAATGGGTGCATGAATGGCTCTTTTGTGGCCCTGCCACTTCCCAGGCACAAAGCCTTTTTAGCAAGCAAAATATTTTGGCCATTCTTATTTTTGCTGTGTGATTAATAACACTGTCCCAAAGCCCTTTGTGAATGCAAAACTCTGTGACTGTGGGTTTTTTTTTTCAGAGAGGAATGGTTAAATATAATATTCCCAGATCCCCATGTTCTTGTATGAAGCCTGCAAGTACTGACAGGGATGCTTTTAACTGAGTATAGGATGGAATTCTGGCAGAATCAGAGCCACTCCAAAAATATCAAGTATTTTACCAAAGAGCTTTGCAACCCAAAGAGCACAGAAGATTTCAAGGACTGACTTCAGTGGGATTCCTCCTGCAGAAAGAGCCGTGGCCTTCAGTCTCCAGCAAGGACGGATTCAGGTCCTGAAAACGCAAAGCAGAATCCTGAGGGCCACCTTTAGCTCTTCGTTTTGGCCACTGAAAGGTAAATGCATGTTAACTTTGTCTGTTTGGTGAAGGTTTACATCTAAACGAATGCATCAGTTTGGGGCAAGACAAGCTCAGGCATTAACACGCTTTTGTAAATACTAGCTTTATTCATAATGCATAACAAATAAAGACAAATTTGATTTCTTTTTTCGAACGCATTTTATTTTTCTTTTAAGAAATTGCTGTAAGGAAAAAGATGAAGTATCAAAAATCACAATTTTAAATGCTATGGGTTTCTACAGAAAGTTAAAATAGAGTCAATATCAACCTTAGTAGCACTTTACTCCCAAAAGCTGGAATACCTTACAATGCCACAAGTAAAAGGACATTTTGCTTTGACTCAGAACCAATCTAAAGTCACACCTGCACCTCAAGTAAAGCTGATTTATCCATCCAAGCCTGGGGAAAGGCTGAGCTCAGCGCAGGTCTGGCATCACCTCATGCCTGGAGTCTGGGAAAGGTTGATCCTGAGCACAACCAGAGGCTGTGAGGACGCAAAAACACATCCAAGATGCCCTCAATTCCCCCATGCAGGTGAGAAAAGCTCCACACAGAGCCTAAACTCAATTTTAGACACCCACAGATGAGGTTCAGCANNNAGGTTCAGGAGTCCAAGGGTCGGCAGGAAGGGTGGTGCAGGAGGGTTCAGAGCCTCAGAGCAAAGAATTTGGCTTTGCTCTGTAAAAAAAATAAAACATTTTAGTTTATAGCTCATCCCTGCTGGGAGCAGCAGCGTCCCTGTGCCCAGCCCAAGGGTGGCTACATGCCCTCGAAGAGCTCCTCTGGCTCACAGGAGTTTTCCAGGGTTTCCAGATCCCAGTCCGGGCAGCGCTGCCCCGAGGAGGCTGGACCAGCCCTGGAACAAACAGAGGGATGTGAGACAAGGTTGGAAACAAATATAAGTAATTCCAACGAATTTTGCGTTTTTTCCCAAGGGGAAAGTGGTTTCTGTGAGACCTAATCACTCACTGGGGTGGCAGTGGCAAAGCGAGCAGAGGAAAATCAGTTTGTATATTGTATAAATTTATAAATTTATAATTTATATATTTATATAAAATTGTATATAAAAATAGTTTAGACATTTATATTTATGCAAAATATATATTATTATATTATTTATAATTATAGGCATATTTATATCTTATACAAATACATACATAATATATTTTTCATATACACATAAATAAATAAAAATAATATAATTATAGTTTAT
>VZSU01005292.1:49655-70504 GCA_013398715.1 Nesospiza acunhae
AAGGCACCGAGTTCTGTGTCTCACTCCGAGCATCCCCCGTGCCAGTTACAGCAAAATATTTATGGTCCAGTTGATAGGAAAAGCACACAGCCAGAGGAAGGGATGAAAAGGCCACAAGACATTTCTCTCTGCAGTTGTCAGAAGGAGGCTGCACACCAGGAAAAAAAAAAAAAAATTAAAAAAATCTCCAAGAAGTTTTTGCAGTGTTTTTTTTTCCCCCCCTCAAGAGACACGAATACAATGATACCTATTCAGCAGCCCAAGCCTCAGAAAAACACAGAATTATACTTCTCTGCCTCTATGTGCAGTTCTCTGTTCACATACATTGTCCAACACCAAAAGAGACAGAGGGAGAATATCGTTTCTGTGACAAAAAAGAATTGTGTCTGTTGGGACCCTCGACGTGTTGGAAATACCAAACTTTCATTCATACCATCCATGCAGCAAGGCTTCTCAAAAGATAAAGAAAAATATTTAAAATATTTTATCAAACTGAATCAATACTGGACTTTCTCACCAAACACTGCAGTGCTTTATTCCTACAGGGTAGCCTGAGAGCTGCGGTTTGAAACCACCACCATCACAAAAATCAATTTTTTTTTATTATTAATTAAAAGAATTTTCCTTGCAGTTGTCGTGGGAACGGCGCTCACATATTGATCTCTCCTAAGGCAGCTCCAGAAGTAATCCAACCATCTCATTCTGCCATCTTTGAGAAGAAAGTCCCCACAAGTTATTAAAAAACCTCATTTCTGCTGGGCTGTGCCTCTGATTTCTGCCTCCTGTGTCACAAAGGAGTTCTCAGAGACACTTCAGCAAGGGAGACTGGAACTGGGACAGTTTTCCTTCACTTGTACCAGTCCAGGGGATCCTGCCCAGCCAAACACTGACCAGGGTAAGAGAGAAGCGACCTCTGAGGATCTGACAGCCAGCGCTAAAGAATTTTTTAAAAGTGCAAAATGTAAATTTAAAACGTAAAATTTAAAATAAATATAATAACTAAATAAATAAAATAAATGAAAATGTAAAAATGCATTTTTTGAAATCAAATAAAAGATACTGATGGTGAGACTGCAGAGCAACCTCATCCATCTACTATTTTAAACTCATATTTGTCCCTCCAAAATCAGATTACATAGGAGCCAAGATAACATGTAATCATAATTTGGAAAAAAAAAATAATCCAAGTAGGACATTTCAATACATTTTTGCTTGATGGTTTTTGCCCCTTTTGAACCCCACATGGTTGATACCAGATGTGACTGTGTCAGTGTCTTCCTCAGATGATGTGAAAACAAGAAGTTATTGCAGAAAAGCAATGAGGAAGAAATCCCTTTATTTCCTGCACTCATGAGGCAGTTCAGAAATAGCAAAGGTTTTGATAAATGACAAATGATTTGCAGTTCATAAAATAAATAATAAATGATAAATGAGAATAACAAAACAAATGATGAATGGTAGTTCATTTGTGGGCTGAGATTTGAACCATGGGCAGGTGGGAGAAGGTTGTCTCTGACCCTGCTCCAGGCACTGCAGAACAAGAATGAGGATAAAATCAGAGGGTTTGGACAAAGGGAAGCACAATAAATTCCAGTGACACCATCAGTCACAGTCTCGTATCTCATTAATGTTGTGGCCTTCATGGCTGAGTAATTTTCATACAAATAGGAAGCACTAACATCTTAATTTCATCCTGATTGAAGTAATTGATTTATTATTTATTTAAAGTCACTGGTGTCCTTCCACCACGCCCTAAAATGAACTGGGTGCACAGTTGCTGGGGCAAAAAAAACCCTTTTATACTGGTGGAATCCTGTGATATTGAACATTATTTTACCTGATTTAGGCCTGTCAGAGTGCACACAGCAAGGTTTATCCATGCTAACCCTGAAAGCAACTGGATAGCAGCAGNGTAGTTCCCTGCACTGCAAACTAAAGACTTACACTACTCAGATCTAATATTATTTAAAACTTGCTTCAATTTTCTCTTTTTCCCTCTACAGACAAATTGAAATAATAGAGGCAGGAGCATAATCATGTTTGGCAATTGGTAAGAGTCTTGAAAATTGCTATTTTTTGTGCTGTAGCTTGAAGGGCAAATGTATTTTCATGTTTGTGTATCAGCTGGATTGTATTAATGCAGTAAAACCTGTGCAAAACCGTTTTTTGTCTTTGGGCTTGACAGTGATTTCAGAATTTCACAGCAAAATGGCTTTTGCTGTACAATGCAACCTGCAAACTCCTCTTCAACAGCTCATTTTTGTTAAATTAGTGATAAAAACAGGAAAGAAACAAGGAAAAAAAACCAAGCCAAACCAACCAAACAAAAAAACCTCAACATTTTTGTCACATAACCATTCTCAGCACACATTCAAGCAGGTCTTAATTCACTTTTTTTTTTTTTTCCTTTTTTCCTTTTTTTCCTTTTTTCCTTTTTTCCTTTTTTTTTTCCATACCTGAAATGACATGGAACACGTTTAAAAGAGGAATGCCTTGAATTGGAAGTGTTTTTATGGAGCTGGAGTTTACTAGGGTGCCACAATGAGTTGAATTTTCCCCACAGGACTGCAGTGACATTGGGATGTGAAAATGGGAAACTGCATGAAATGCAGAAAGATTGATGGGGTCTCTGTTTGGGGGTGAATTTATCTTTTGTTATAAATACTTTGCCATGGACATCTAAACGCAACTTTTTCTCCCACCCCCGGCTCTTCTACTTTTTAAATTTTCATATCAAATAAACCAGGTTTAGTTGAAACACTTCTGTGGCCAGGAAGGCAAGACTTCACCAAAATGGAAGATGAATACGTGGTACCCACAGAAGTTGATATTCCCACCTCAATTCTGCGTTCTCCCATCACAAATTTATTATAGCACTTTTTACTGAACAGCAACTACACAAAACTGTGAGTTTCCAGCATAAAGGAACAATTAATTTCCTTGCATTTTGTTTTCTGATAAGCACAAAACCTGTAGGAACATATTTTATAATTTGCTTACACCTACTGGGAAAGTAGCATTAATATTAAGGTAACAGATGGTGGATTCTTTGAAGTCCAGAGCATGAATAATTGAGATACCTACACTGAGTTAGGATATATCTTTCTGTAAAGTAACTTGGCAGGATAGATCATAAACCATTTCAAATTCCAAAAGTCATATTTTTCTGTATTACATGAAGCAAAAAACCCATCAAAATCCAAAACAGCCTTTCCTGCATGTAATGAAATTCCTCCCTTATACTACCACCCAACTTTTCAAGATGTGAAGCAACCTGAAATGAAAAAACACAGTTTATAAAGGGGCAGTGTGACTTCTTCCCTCATCCTCCTCTTTCCTGTGGTCTGTGCCTCTCTCCATGCACCTCAATTCAAATCCCAATCTTGCAAATGCTCAGTCCCAGGCGTAGCCCTGCCCCAAGAAGCTCCAGTGAAGCCTGAGGAGATCAGAAAAGGAGTATCCCAGGAGACCATTGCTGGCTCAGGAATGTAGACAGGGTGTTCAGAGGCTGCTGCACAGTGAATACAAAAAGGGTCTGATGTTCACGTTGGGGTTGCACTGTCCTGACCAGCAGTGCCAGTGGATTTTATCAACCAAGAGAGGAAAACTCAGTGCTGGTTCAAAATGCACCAGCCCCCTTCATAGATATCAATTCTGAAGAGTCAAACATAAATAAATGTTGCTGTTTTCCCACTAATTCCACTGCTGACATGCTCTCTAATACAGATCTGTTACTTATTCAGCTGCTGTTATATTAGTATTTAGAAAAAAACACTACATTTCTGAAGACACCCATGGATAAAGGGGGATATTCTCACAGAATTTTAAGGCAGAGGCTTCATGAACAGGCAGCTTTGCAGTGTCCTGCAGCTCAGATTTCAGATGGCTAGGTGAGACAATACATGGCATTTATTTTCAAACATTTAGGATCTGCAGTAAACCCAGACTAACCAAAACAGCACCATGACAGTAAAAGAACTCAAACCCACATTTTCAGGTCTCTGTCATTATGGTCTCTAATGAGAATTGCTGCTGTTGACATTTCAGTGGATGACAAACTCCATAAAACAGGGGTTTGTTTACGAGGGCTGATGTCTTTAAGCAGCTGGCCATGACTCTTCAGCACGGAAATTATTTTTTAGCAGCACATCTTCCACGACACTCACTGCTCACTGTGATAGTCAGGAAACCAACAGCAGGGTGGGAACACATTTTAGGGGAAAAAAAAAGGGAAGAATCACCCCAAAGTCCTCCAAAGCAGGAAGTGGTGGAGGAGGAAGGTTTGGGCGCTGCGGGTGCTCAGAGGCACTCAAAGCACACAGACACTGATGCCTTTTTGGGAATACCTAAAAATAGAGGCCAGACAGAATTAAGAGAATAAAAAGTGATTGATTGAATTTACTGAAGGGCCTTCAGGTATATTTTGGGCAGACAAAGCCCATCCAGAGGCTACACCCAAAATGAACGATCAGTGACAAGTTTTTTAGACTTTTGTAAGTTTGGTCCATTTGCATATTGGGAGTGAATCTAACAATTACAACAACAGCTAATGAAGTAATTTATCCCAAATTTGCTGACCCTAACTCACTTTTGTTTAATTTCTGAGGGCCTGAGGTTTGCCAGGCCTGGAGAGGAATTGTTGTGTCTGACCAAAACGGGACAGCAGCAGCTGACACTGAATGTGGAGTTTGGAGTTTTACACTAAAGAACTGCAGGATCACAAAACCATAGCATTACAAAATTATAAAAGCTGAAATCCCAAGGCATCAACACCTCTTTCTCCCCAGGGCTGTGCCATGCTGGGGGGACAGAGGCCCCTCAGGTGTCACACCCTTCTGCGCTCCCAGGGAAAACAACCCAGCAAAGCACAGAAGTTGCAGCATTCTGGTAATGAAACAATTACTCACTTCAGAATAATTTAAAAAAAAAAAAAAAACAAAAACAAAAAAAACCCCAAAAACCACCTTCCACAAGGGAGTTTCTTTCCCTTCTTTTTTTTCCCCTCCCCTCCCGCTGGAAAAATGCGCAGTCTACACCCCTTTTATCCTTTCCATGAGTTATTTTAAGGGCTACAGATGATTCTGATGTAAAGCAAAATGAAAATAAGAGTATTTTCACACAGTGTATCAGAGAACCCAGTTTAAAAATGCATAGCCTCATGCCTTGGGCCTCTGAAAACACTCTTAAAAATCAACCAATTCAATGCTTTTCATGTCAATCATACACAGAGGTCTCCAGTGACTCTGAATTTTATGAGCTGTCACTCCTCCCAATCCCAGAGGTGCTCCTACTAAATACAAGCTTAATGACCCTAGAAAGAATGGTGGAATATTTCCATGCTACAAAAAATGTATTGGCAAATTCTCCTTAAACAGCATTCTTATATTGGATATGGGCTTTGTTCACACTGAAATAGACATATTGGTGTCAGAGGGATGAAAGTGATGCTGACAGTAAATGGCATTAACCTGAGACAATGAAGATTACAAGGTAATTATTCCTTGTAATGCATAATGTCACCTAATTAATTGTATTTCCACTCTTATGAGAAACCAGAGAAATTTATGTTGTCAGTCACAGTCACTGACCATACTGATACTGGAATTTAAGTTTCATTTTCCCTTTATGTTATCCCCAAAGATGGGGATAATCTACAAAATTTGGTGCACTGACCCAAAATTCAGTGTGCACCTGAGCTGTCTCACTGATGGAAAGTTACCACTAAGAAGCCAAGTTTTATCACATATATTGAACACACAAATTCAAGAAATACAAATTTAATAATGTTTTGCAGGGTGATGATCAAAGAAATAAAAGAGTCCAGAAGAAAAAGAGAGGGAATTAATGCCTGTGTCTGTTTTGACTGGCTGCCAGGTGTGCAATATTGTGAATAACTTATCACAGAATTACGGAATGGTTTGTGTTGGAATGGAGTTTTATTCTGGTTATTCAGTTCAAGGCCCGGCCATGGGGGTCTCCATTTGCCATGTGTTAAAAAATAAAATAAAATTGCATGGAAGTTGTGTTACCTGCTTTAGTCTATTAGTCTAGACTAATTAGTCTATTTTTATTTATTAGTCTATTTTTATTTATTTTTTTAAATTCATTTGGAGATTCAGGTTAGGGCATTCAGTTGATACCAAATAATATACTTGTCAGCTCCACTCATTAACATGAGCTGAAGTATCAGATCCAGTGAGGGCACAGAAATAAAACTGACCTTTTTTTAATATATTTAAGTAGAAATGTCCTGTATTACCAAAATGGCAACTCTGAAAATCAAATTACCTGTGTGGACTGACATGAATTTTGTTAACACCTTAATTTTACCTTTCCAGGCACTCCATACTTCCCATCTTTCAGCATAAAAATACAAAATACTGACATGAACCACCACTGTTACACTAATCCTTAACACTTTACATGTAAAGGCATTGTTAGAAAAGTGCAAAGCTACTTTAAACTCTTACACACTCATGAAAAAATTTGTACTGTGAGACTAAGCAGTGACCTACTTTTGCAGACTTTTCCACTAATAAAAGCTGGGAGAAAAAACAGATATCAAGGATGACAAAAGCAGAACTACAAACAGCTGATAAGGCTCCTAATATTGATGGGAATACATTCCCTGATGTTGATACTACATTTGAGAAGTGGAAGGGCTGGAGCTGTCCCTTCCCAGGAAAAATAGAAGAGGGAAATTTATTGTCTGCTGAAAAGTGAAATAAAAAGTGCTAAGCAAGAACCAAACTTCCACAAAAACATGCTGCATTTAGAGGTCTGCTATGCTGATTATACACAAATTGGATGCTGTAATTTAAGTATTATAGACAGCCTTATTAATTGTTAATTATACAGTGAATGTGCAGAGAGCCCACCCTCTACCAGATCCACCAGATCAGTACAAGTGTTATTGGGTTTTTTAAAATGGTCTTACATTGGACTAAGTCTTACTGATTTCCTGATAAATAAACAAAAAAACAAATAAAACCAAAATTTTGCGTGTACTTTGCCCTTTTTATGGACTAGGAAAGCACGTTCTTCACTTTTGAATGTGGAACTGAGGAACAACACAGAGAACTGAGAGAAAAGTACTCATATAAGAGTAATATAATATTAATAGGGAGATTTTGCAGTGATTTTATTGATACCACCGTAAAGAAGAAGAATATCTCAAGTAAAACACGCCCTTTCAGTTGCTAAGATAGGTTTTTCTCAGGGTGCTGTATTTATTTCACAAAATTTGGGAACACAAGAATAGTCCTAATCTTTACAGTTTGTGTCTTTCCTGACAAGTATCAAAACACAACAGTAACAGCAAAACCTAAGTTTGCCTAAATTCAGAAATATGAATTTTGCAGCACCCCCAGGTCCTTATTGACACACACAATCAACTCCTTGCCAGCATTTCGAGTTTTAAAACTTTGCAATTAATTAATTCTCCAACATTGATCTTTGTGAGTTACTTCATAAATGCTCAGTGTTTAAAAGAAACAGTAATTTTCCTCACCAAAACTGCTGCTGGGGTAACACTTTGGGACACTGAAACAAATGCTATTTATAACATCCAGCAGTAACTCAATATCATCAGGCATTCAAATATATGCCTTCAGCTCCAGCATTTCCCTGAAGCATTCAATCCTTTTAAATACCCAGTTTTTGTGGCAGCGGTTAGAAAAATGTTCCTTCCACTTGATTAAGGGAACCATTTCATTCCCTAAAGGTATCAGATGTTACCTGTCAGGAACAGAGACAAGAATTGAGCCTTGTTTCGCAGAAGAAATATTAAAAACACAGGACAAAAATCGGTGACACTGCAATGAGCTGGTGAATTATGGTGTTTGGGAAGCAGGGCTTTTGGTTAAAAGCTGCTGGCTGGGGTTTAATCCAGGAAACAGCAAAACCAATACACACACAAAATAGAAAAAAAAAAAAAAAAAAGGAGAAAAAGGGGGGAAAAAAGAAGAAAAAAGGAAAAGGGAAAAAATAAAGCAAGCTGCTTGGAAAGGCTTCTAATAAAGTTGATACAGGCTATCAGCAAGAGCTTGTGTTCTGTCTTAGCGAAAGGAGGAGACAGGGTGGGAATCATCCCTCCAAACAGAAGGATTCAGCGTTGATTTTTTGTTTTAAATCCCTGCCACAAGGTGAGGGCAGCAGCAGCAGGGTTTGCTGCGCTCACTGCGGGAAGGAACAAATCTGTTTATAATTATTACTTTTATGGGACCAGTAACTCTAGGCCTGATAAGTAATGAAGAAATAGAACAAATAAGAAAATTAAACAAGAAACAAATGAGGAATTCTGCCTCTCCCGTGCTGTAGGTCTGGGCTTTCTGAGGGGGTGAAGGATGAGTCAGGGTGACTCAAAGCCCCGTCACGCCGGCGCAGGGGGAATTGAGGGGCACCTTCTGTTTTACCCTCAAAGTGGGTGATCTGGTCCCTGCACCGCTCCAGCATTAGTCATCCCGTGGCAATAAACCCGTGGAACATTAAAAACTCTGTGCCATAATGACAGAAAGCCAAAGAAACAGACATTAAAAAAAAAAAAAATATATATATATATAAATGAGCAAAGGAGGAGGAACAATGTGGATGTTCTTGCATGACATGAACCTTTTCAAAAGGCTGCTTGGCCCTTGCACACAAAAACAGTGGGCAGGGGACACCTCTAAACCTGAGCACGGGCCTTGAGCCACACCTGGATCACCTGTCAGCCTGGTCTGGCTACACCAGGCCTAAAACCCCACTAAACTCTGTGCTAAATTCAGCATCATCAGCTGGGTCCTGGTACCCATCCCAGACCACTGGGTGAAAAGCCTTGTCACTGCAGCATGGATGTTACTGATTTGGAAAATCAGACTGCTTCTGTGATTTCATGTCTTCAGGCAAGGCAAGAACTGCAGGAGGGTGGTGGGGGAACCACATTCCACCCCTGGAGCCCAGCTCACTGAGAGAATGGCTAGAAATTGACCCATTCACAGGAATAAGACAGCAAAATGGAGCAAAAATGGTTACAAAATGCCCATTTGCAGCCCAAGGGCCACTCTGCAGTGCATAATTTCAGGATTTTGGCAGGAGCACAGTTTAATTTGCCTCTGAAGAGCCTTGTTTACTTGCATTTCCCTCTCACCAATAACAAGCTGCCAATTCTGACGTTGTTCCAACATAGACACAAACCTGAGAGGGATTAAGTGTATGGCTGCTCCATGGTTCCCTCTTAATAATAATACATAACAAAAAGACTTTATAGATTATAAATATATCCTGAATGGAATTACAGATTCAGAGCTATCTGCTTTAACAAAAAAAAAAAAAAAAAAAAAAAAAAGGTTAGGAAACAATGAACCAATAAAATAAATTAAAAGCTTATAACTCTACACCAGTACCATGAGAGGAAAACAGCCCTTATGCCAGGTCTAAATCACACAAGTCAATTTTAGCTGTATGCAAATGGCTTAGAACCTCGTCAGTTCTAGAGTTATTTGAAACATTGAAAAAAGATTCCCATGTTTCCAAGGAAAAAAAAAAAGAGTCCTGGAATGGATATCTAAATGGGACAGGAAGACTGGAAACAAATGCACAGCTGCAGAGTGAAACTTACAAATTTAATTATGCATGATTGCTAACTATCAATTTTGTTGCTAAAGTGGTATCATCACCAGTAATAAGGAGAACAACAATTTATCTAATTTTATGGTGCTTGCAATTATGAAATTATTTAATGCATGATATTGAAGCACAATTTGAACCAAAAAAAAATCATTCAATTGGAAAGAAAAAACACGTAGTTTCCAGAATGATTCTTGATTCCAGAAACGTATCCAGTTGGAATTTTCTCTTCCTTCACTCCCTCCCTCCTTTTTTCTTAACAAACTGAGATACAGAGGAACTTTCTAACAGTCAAAAGAAATAAAAATAAATGCTTAATGGAACGAAATGAAATTACTGAACATTCCATCCGGGATATACAAGACATTTCAGCCTAATTGTGTTAGTCAGGGAGGAAAGCAAAAAATACTATGAGAAAACCTTCAATATTTTTTGTTTTAGAAAGGTAACCTTTGTGTCCCACATGCACAAAAAAAAAAAAAAAAAAAAAAAAAAAAAAAAAAAAAAGAAAAAAAAGAAAAAAACAAAACCAAAAGGGAAAAAACCCCAACCAAACTAAACAAAATTAATCACCTGGAAAAGATAAAAAACATCAGGACTTCAACTGCCCACAAATTTAGACTAAACTCTATTGAGAGTGCTTAACCAGCAGAAGGAAAGGAAGGGCAATGCAAAAGCCGGAAAAAAGGAAATAGTCTGTTATCAAAGGACTATTAATTGCTCCCAAAGTAAGAGCAAGTGATGATCTTCTTCCTTTATTTACTCGGACGTTCAGCTGTCTAATCAAAGAAACGTTGTGCTGGCTGGGCTGAAAGAAAACTGCACCTTTTGTTTTGGTGATTGCCCACTAGACCTTAAGGGCTTTCATTGGATCGGTTTTACAGCTCACTGCTGCACTTTGGGGAGGCAAAGGAGCAGCAGGCAGCTCCCAGCCTCCACTTGCACTGCCAGGAAACGGGAACAGGGCTCTGGAGCATCACCCACCTCGATTTTGTGGT
Organism: Nesospiza acunhae; assembly: GCA_013398715.1. NCBI lineage: Eukaryota > Metazoa > Chordata > Aves > Passeriformes > Thraupidae > Nesospiza > Nesospiza acunhae. The sequence goes on from VZSU01005292.1 coordinate 60,260, forward strand.
TGTTGCTGCTTGGTTGGTCCTCCCTCCAAAGCTTCAGGTTCTGGTTATGCTCAATTTACTGCATTTGCAAATATGAATTTTTAATTATAAGTAGCTGGTAACATTCAAGATTAAAAAAAAAAAGAGCTAAAACAAAGCACCTTTCCACAGAGAAGACACAGGTTACAGGTTTTGAGTGCTTGCACTCCCTACTCTCCTAGCAGAGCATTTTGGCACAAGATTTTTTTGTGAATTTTGAATTTGCCACAATTCCAGTACCTCTCTTGCAGCTTGAAATAAAGTTAATTAATAATATAAAGAAAAATTAAATTTTCTTTCTGCCTTGCGGGCCCTCAGAATGTTAGATTTTTGCCTTCAACTCTTCAACTCTACAAGAAAATACGGAAATGCACCTCTTCCTTTTATCCTCCCTGCATGCCCCATGCACAATCCATTACCAAAGCCATGAAAGTATAAAAGTGTCAGGTCCTCTTTCTCTTCAGAGCAGCAAGTTTTGTAATTTGCCTGCAGGCAGAATAGGAACAAGCAGCTTTTCAAGGTTTTTATGGCCTGAAAGAATTCTTACAACAGCAAAATTATTTTGGAAGAAAATTTCTTAACTCCTGCTGGAGAGAGCAAAGATGTTCCAGATGATCTGTAAATGATATGTAATGTATGCTGCCTTTTTTTCCCCCTATCTAAATTTGCTCTAGTCTTCCTTTTTAATGACTTTTCTATATCGAGAACAGAATATTTGTAATAATGGATACCATTACAGAATGTGTGTGCAGAGGCTGAAAACGACCACAGGCACATTTCTGGGGGCATGTAAGGCTTTACAGTCATTTCTGTGTGTGAGATGAGGCCTACAGGAGCGAAGAAAACCTTCGCTCCTGTTACTTCTCAACACAATTTTTTTTTTTAAAAATTCAAGATGTTTACGACTCTGCAGATGTTACAGGTTTATTTCTTTCCTTCTAGGCTGAGTGAGCACAGCAAATCGTCCCCCCGGGAGCTCGCTAGCCAAGGCACACTCAACTATCCCAGAAAACATCTCCCTGCATCCACAGGAATAAAAACACCACTAAAAACCCAGTCTTAAGGGGCTGGTGAACCTCCTGCTTTACTGGTCCTGACCAGAATTCTGGCACACCTGTGAGACAGACACAGAAAATGGGCAATTTATGGAAAAGCTTTCAGCGCAGCAGCCCCGGCTCCGGGTGGGACTCTGTTATTTCATGCCCCACCTGAGGAGAGGGGCAGTGAGATGAAAAAGGGGTAATCAGGCACACTAAAACCTCTTGGCTGGCAGGGATGGGGCAGGATCACTCAGGAAGCAACAAGAACGTGAGCCATTGTATCCCAAACCTGTCCCGACAAAGGCGGCTCTGTCGCTCTGTTTGCTTTTCCCAGTTTGTCTTGCTTTATGCCTTTGATAAACTGTCAGGATTAGTTCCTCCAAGGACTACATTCCCCCCAAAAAACCTCTCTCTGCCAGCCTCACATATGGTACAGTTTCTCGTGCTCCAGCAGCCTGCAGCTCTCATAAGAGCTCTTCATGTTTTCCATAATAATTTCAATACTTTTTGCGTTATTTTCCAGCTGTGCTGCGCAGGGGCTGAGCAGCACCACAAATCCTGCTCTGTAACGCTGCTCACTTTCAGCTGCTGCTGCAATCCTCTGGGCTAAGCTGCAGAAATATTAAAAAGCACAGAATCAGACAGCTGAATGCCCAACGTGCTAACAGTTTACTCAAAAAACAGATTACTTTACAAATGTTACCCAGCCCCTGAAATAAAGCAAAGTTGAAATCAGATTACTTTAGCTCCCAACAAGAAAAATTGTCAAATTTCTCTGCTCCAGAGGCAATTTTTCTCAAAGCTGATCAGGCTGAACTATCCCCCAGAAATCAACAGTATTGGAAAGCTAACAGAGCAGGACATGTACTCGATAAAATAACATTTTTCTAAAGTCTTGAGACAGTCAGGACTTTTCCATTTTTCAAACACACAGGAAGAGCAACAGGAGAACAACTCCTCAGATGGAGACTCCTGTGCTAAGGGAGAATCCACAGGGTCTGGGTTTGCCTCCTCTGGAGCCGGGGAGAGCTGGAGCAGAAAAAGGGATAATTGTGGAGTCAGAGTGTAATTCAGGAACTTGTGCAATACCACTGCCCTTTAAATTCACTGATTAAACAAACAGCTTATTTTGCAAAAATTTGCCTATGTAATCAAGCTTATAGCAAGGCCTAGAATACAAGAACTGTTAATACCAGGGTGACTAAGCCGTCCACTTGCAAAAGCCAGACAAAAAGGGGGTAAAATGCATGTCTGAGGACGGGAAATGTTTCACACTGAGAGCACAGAGTGGCCTTTTTCTGAAGAATGATTAGTGCTCTGCAGCTGCCCTGACCTCATTATATTCACTCTGCTGAAATTCAAACTTCCTATTCCGACAGTTTGTTCGGAAGGTGAAGGAAGAGGTTTTTTTGTTTTTTTTTGGTTTTTTTTTTTTATTTGCCAGTCATGGGTGATTACACATCTTCCTTCCACTGATAGCCAAGGGGAGATAAAAGACTGAAAAGCACTTTTGCCCTCCAGAACCTCCCTGCTAGGAAGGCAGCAGCTCCTGGCAAGCAGGTTTTGTGCTGAATAATTCCACCTGCCCATTTCTGTTTGTCGTCCCTCTGAGCTCCAGCAGCCACGGCTCAGATTGAGAAATCACCTCTGGCAAGCCTGAAACAGATTAGTGAAAAATTGCTTTTCCTCCTATTAAGCAATTTTCAGCACTTTATTCTGGTCAATTCAGCAGGTGACCATTCCCACCCAAGAGGGCACTGGGACCTGAGGGAGTGAAGATGAAAGCTTTTCCTCCACAGATAAATGTGGTACATTTTTAATTCATTAAGACCCTCATTTAACTCCTCTAAAAACAATAGGCTGCTCACAATGCTTGCTTAATGGGAATTACAGTGGATTACCAGCAAGCACAAACTCAAGGATAATCCATATTTGAGAACTCAGTGCTTCCTCACAGCTGCACCACAAGCATTGTCTGCCTGTCATCAGCATGTTTTGTGCATTGCTTGTTGTATCATTCTGCTTCCACTCACCCAAGGCAGCAATGCAAACATTTAAGCCCAGTTTAGTTCCAGCTGGTGGGTCCAGCAGGGCATCACAGGGGTGCTGATGTCCTCACCATGCACCATCCCATCCTCCTTCCCTGGATATCACAACTGCTCCCATCCACACCAAAAACACAGCCTGTGCCTCAGTATTTGTGCCATAAAAACCTTTCCCTTGGAAAGGAGACACATTCCTGCCCAGATCAGCCTTCTGAGAAGGGGAGACAATTGTTCACAGACAGAACCTGCACCGTCCCTGGGTCCTTACAGTCCTACAGGGACTTCCCATCCTCCCGTATTCCCATCCACCTGAAGGGATGCCATAGGCCAAATTCCAAATTGGGATGAATTTATGTCGTTGTCACTGCCTTTTTGGGTTGGCTTTAAGATTTTGCAGACTGCCTCTTTACAAAGTTATCTTCTGATGCAAGCCCTGATCATTGCTGTGAACACAGCAAGGGAGATCAGTAATTCTATTTTCCATCATTATTCTTTCATGTTGGAGAACAAAATGCCTTTTTTTATTTCCCAAACAAAAATTTTCATGCGATGTAAAAGAAATACAGATGCAATTTTGCTTAGAATTTGAGCGGGGCAAAGGCTGCCAGAGCTCCAGGAGGGTTTGGACAATGCTCTCATGTACAAGGTGGACTTTTTGGGAGGTCTGCGCAGGGGCAGGGGTTGGACTGAATGATCCTGATGGTCTCTCCCACCTCAGGATTTTCTGTGATTCCTAACAAAAGAAGATCTTTACAAAAACCCTGCAGATTATCCAAGAACTGCAAATTTACAGTTTTGGTCGGATGTTTTCTTACACAGCACAGCCACCTGCCAAAAGTAAGCCCTGAGGGATGTACAATAGGAAATTTAAACTTCAACCCACAAAAGTGAAAATACAGCAGCTCCATGTACCTAAGGTGCTGCCAACATCAGAGCTGCCTTGTGAAGTACCAGGGAATTCAGTCTGCCACAATTAGTGTTTTTAGGCTCACCTGCTTTCTTTCTGAAATCCTCAGGAAGGCACACACAATGACACAGGGTGATTAAAAAAGCAGGAAATTGGAGGCCCTGAGGAAGGACTCTGGCAGGTGAGCCCTCTGCAGTAGCTCCTGACTGATGAGTTATAAACAAACCATTCAAAGGCTAAAAAAGTATCCCACTTCCAAATGATTTTTGCAATTGATGAGACTAAGTGTGGAGGCTGGGCCCATACTTCTGAAAATATTTATTTCAGACTCAGTAGATATCTATACTCATCCATTTAATCACATTATATTGATTATGTCTCCATTAAAAAGAACTTATTCCCTAATCCAAGTGATCCCCTTTCTACAGACTCATTGTCTTATGCTTAGAACTCTGTTAAGTATATATTTTATTCAGATAATGAGCTGCATATGTTTTTTTGGGGTTTTTTTTGTTTTTTTTTTAATTACTAAAACATAAAATGGACGCACAAGAAATCTATCTTTCTGGTTAAATCTATAAAGCCACCTTTAATACACCTTTCCATCATTTAATATCATGATTAGCTGTACAGAGTACTTGAATAGATGGTACAATAAAATCTAAGATGTCTTCAGTGCCTATCAGGGAAAATACCTGTGTTTTTCTGAATGCAAGCAGTTAACCTTCCATGTTGATTAATAAGTCCAGGGACCAGTGTTATCATGCAATACTTACTAATCTGTTCTTTGTATTTCAGGGGTGAGTGTATAAAATACCTGCAACTCCACAGCAATTGTCAGACTGGGCTTCGGAGATTAAGTAGAAGGCAACTCCACTGATAGGAAAGGGACTATAAATAAAAACACACTAAAGATTTCATTGATCAAACGCCCTCTGAATGCATAATTCATCAAGGTGTTTGAGAACATTGAGATGCCTTGTTTGAACAGCAATCCACTTCTGTCAGTAATTTGAAATTTAAATTCTCACATTAGCTTCAGGGGGAAGCAGTGGGCGTACTCAGCAGGCTGGAGGTATGAGGAAGAAGAGATAAGGATTAAAATAGAAAATCAAGAAAAAAGTGTCTATTTCAAAGTGCACACAGTTAATTAATAGATCATGAGCCAAAAAGGAAAATGCATAAATATTCCAGTGACAGACTCACAGTTTAAAAATAAAGTTTAATTCAGAATTAAGAAGTACTCTAGCAGGATGGATGGAGGGTTTGACTGGCCAAAGGTAAAGACACAAAAGGGGGAGTGGATTATTTCCCTCCCAGTGTCCAGCCTGGCCTTGGGCACTGCCAGGGATGCAGGGGCAGCCCCAGCTGCTCTGGGCACCCTGTGCCAGGGCCTGCCCACCCTGCCAGGGAACAATTCCCAATTCCCAGTTCCCGGTATCCCACCCAGCCCTGCCCTCTGGCAGTCTGAACCCATTCTCCCTGGTCCTGTCACTCCAGTTCCAGATGAAGAGTCCCCTCTCCATCTTCCCTGCAGCCCCTTCAGGTCCTGGAAGGCACAAGTGAGGCTTCCACACAAATTTGTCTTCTCCAGCCTGAACAGCCCCAACCTTCTCAGCCCAAAGTTGCCACTGACCCCCAAAATCATCCAAGCTCGAGTTGATCAGGCAAGCAGGGAGAAGATCAAGCCACAGCTCAGCTCAGCTCAGCTCAGTCCTCATCCCTTGGTTTCTTTCAACCAGACAAAGCTCATCATCCTGCCCTCCAAAGAACTCCAGAGGACAGCCTACAGCTGATACAGAATATTTATATATATATAATCTATACTGCCTGAAACAGCCAGGGAGAAGAAGGAATTCTGCTGAGAAGAGGAGGCTAGGCTGATATTCCTGCTCTCTTCACAGCACCAGAAAGCATGAGGCTGCACAAGGGGGACACCTCTCAAATTTTGTCACAAAAACAAATCACAATAGTTTTGTGACTTTGGAAGCCTCCCAGTGAGGTGGAACACTGACAGCCTTGTTTTGGAAGGTGTGCCAGGAACTGGTGGGGTCAGAGGGATGGAGAGCTCCAGGAAAGGAGCAGGAAACCATCAGGCTCCAAACCTTTTCCCTCCTGCCACTTTGCTTAATGCCATCTCTCGACAGACCGTGACTTTTTCTGTCCCCTGTCTATATCCATCCACTGCCTGTGTATAATTAAGTTTTCTTCTGAAGTGCTTTTTAATAAAACTGAAGCTGCTGCCTAAGCCCTTCTCATACATCTGCCCTATCCTCATGAGGTCAATTCATCTATAATTAAACACCAGAAAGCTTTATCACCTATCAGTCATCATTCATCCACGAGCTTGTCTTATTTATCTAATTAAAAAGGTATTTATTGTCAACATATTAATTTTTTTTCTCCAGTACGTGCCCAGTGGAGAAGCCTTGTAGTATTTCATTTAATTTCTGTGCAATAATATCCACAGCAAAATTCTTGTGAAATCAAGGAGTGTTAAAATAAAAAAGAGTAGTTTCAGAGTTGGTATTATCAAGGAATTCTCATGTAAGCTTTATATACAGATGGAATATGGAATTGCTACTGCCTACTTTAATATGGATTACTCCTTTGGTTTCTTTTTCAGGTTAATAAATAAATTTTATTATCATTCATCTGACAGCTTGGTTAGTGGCAGGAAAATTCATTTTGCTGAAAGATGGAAAATGAGAAAATATATATAGCACAACATTGAAAACAAGGTAAAATAAGGAAAGGGAAAAACCAGTATACATTAAAATTTTCCTGCTGCTGAGAAGAAAAAGACAGAAGTCTATGGAGGTGTCTTGCTTGCACATTTATAATAACAGTTTAATTTTTCAATTATATCCCTTTAATATCCTGTCCTGCAGCACTGATTACTTCCTTGGCTCACTGAAAATTAATTTTGCATAGTGAAAAAATGTCTTTGGAAAAAAATCGCATTAAAACAAAACAAAACAAAACCTCACAATCTACCTTCTCATCTAAGGATTGCCAATCCTTCTCCATTAACAGATCCACAAAAACACAAATGAGGAAAGACATGTTAATAATGTCTGTAAGAAATTATTAAAGACTGAGGACCCTGATTATATCCTGTCACTCTCTTGTTCTTAATTAACTTCTGTTCTACAGAGTCTAAGTATGAAGATCACCAGGCTTTCAAGACTATAGTTCTTGCCATAGTTTACAAATAATCCCCACTATGAATTTGGGATTTTGTATTTCAGTGCTGTTTTGCCACAACCAGCACTGGAGCCAATAACCTATAAATTAATGTCTGAAATTGTGGTGTCCTGCAGCATCCTGAGGCTGGTACCTCTGCCAGACCCTAACCTGGGTTGGGGGAATTACCTGAATTAGACACCACACAAGGACTCCAAAACCCATTCCAGGATGCTACTGCCAAGGTTATGAACTGCCCCAAGGGGAAAAAAAAAGCAACCCTAAAGCTGTGGACCCTATGTTTCTGTTTCCATCAGCTAAATGTTTAGGTGAAATTGCTCGAAAGAAACAATCTGATTTCTCTTTTCTTCCTCTTTTTTTCACCTGCATTAAGGCAGTCACGTTTCTGCTCCAGGGGACAATGGAGACATTGTTACATGAGAAAACCTACTTTTGTGAGAACACACAATGGAAGAATAATATTTGGAGATGTCAGGTGATGGCAGGTGAACCTCCACACAGGTGCACCTTCGTGCAGGCAGCACCGGGCTCTGCCTGGATTCATTTTCTGAATTCCATCTCAAATTAGCTAAGTCTTAACAACTGGAAGGTTTTCAAGATGAAAAGCACTTGTCAACATGACCCAGACAAGAAATATATCTAAAAGTAGAGAACTCAATTACATTTGGAATGTTGGTGCCCTGCTAGGGAACAGCAATTTCAGGTGTGAGAGAAGTTTTGAGGTTAATGATTTAGAAGCCCTAACTGAGACTCAACTTTCTGATGCCAAGGTAATGGCCTTTAAATAAATATCAAGCAAATGCTTAAAAATAAACACTAAATACTACTGAAAACAGGAATTCCTAGTTAAAAAAAAAGTGAAGATGAGAAATAAAAATATGAATATCCAGCTTAGATTCAGGGTGATTCAAGCAATTTGGAAGGCTTGGATAGGACATGCATACTCACCTGTCCGACAACATTCAAGCCTGTTTACTATCTTTCATCTCAGTAATGAACTTCACTACTACAAATTTCCCTCAAATTATTATTTTTTCTTTCACTTGCATATTTCTCTTTGGATTTTTTTTTCTTTCACTTGCATATTTCTCTTTGGAATAGGAATATGTCTTTTGGTCGATGCATCACGAAACTCCAGTGGTGTATGAAAATTACATGTGTCACCATATTCAATGTGATCTACCCAATTGTGGGCTGGTTTTGCAAAGGGACCAGAGAAACAGAAAAGTCAGAAATAACGAATCTGTATTTTTAGCTTGGCAAAATGAGAACATATCAAGAAACAGGAGTTGGTGCAGAGCTGGGAGTGGTGTGAACAAAGCCATGAAGAAGGGGAGTGTCTGGCTAACACTGCCTCAGGGTAACATGAAAAACTGGCTTTTTCTGTAAATCTAGCTCTAGGAAAGCTAATAACAGCATCAGGAACATCTCAACCTTGCAAATCATTGCATGAGAGAGGCTGTGAAGGCAGGATTGTGGTCTCTGGCAGCATCCTGCACCCTGTCATGCTGAGCAAACAGCCTGACGAGCCTTCCTCCTCCTGCCCTCACATGTGATGGCTGATTTGGTGTCAGTGAGAGCAGAAAAGGTGTAAATGCACACCAGGCACGCAGGGGGCCATCAGTTCTGTGCCTCTCAAGCGTTGTGCTGGAGGGCAGAAAGTGGCAAGGCAAACAGGAGGCTGAGAGGCCACACCAAAGAGTGGATAAAGACTCACTTGGGCAGCACCACATCCCTCTAAAGCTGAATTTCACGTCACCCCAAACCCTCCACCCTTACAATCCCACCTCTGCTCATTCCAGTGCCTTGACATGATTTTCCCAAACCTCCTGCTGTGTTATTCCCTATGTTTAGCTCTCGCATGGGCAGAGCTTGTTGTCCCAAACGACCCCAGGTGTTCCCAGATTTGGGAAGGACATCACTCACCACAAAAGGAAGTTGCACAAACTTCATGTATCTGTAAAAAAATGCTTTTCTCTCCTGCCCTCCTGTTCTGCCCCTTGCTTCTCTCCCTCACTGCCATCACTGGCTCGGGGATACTGGTTTGGACATTTTGCTTGGACATTTTGCTTACACATTTTGTTCCAGGATGGCTCTCAGTATCATTGATAAAAAATTGATGGTTTTGCCTCTTCTTAAAACTTTGGAGTTCACAAAACATTTTGAAGCACTTAAAGAGCCAACAGGCAACTCAACACATCCTGACAATGTTTTATTTTTATTTGGACATCTACTGGTTTGTGTCCTCAAATCTGTTTTTACTTCAATTGAAACACTTGCTCAGGTTCTGCGCAGTTTTATCAACACAACTCAGTATAATCTGGTTTTTTGGTTTGTTTTTTTTTTTTTAATTTAACATTTTTAGTCAATGCTGTAGCTACACAGATATACAACTAGAGAGGAGTTTTAACACCAAGATATTCTTTCAAACATGGAGTTCCAGAACAGTTTGACACTGACACAGCACTTGAACAGAAAAATAATTTTGTATTTGTGACATACAGCAAATCCCGGAGGTTCACTTCTTGGATAAATGTTTTCCTATTCAGGGATGAGTTTCAGCCTACAAGATTTAAGGTTTTCTTTATAAAAGTATGTATTTTTTCACGATAGCTTAAAAAAAGTAGAATTTTGCTCAGGTAGTTCAGTAGTTACCCAAGGATCAGCTCCAGAGGGAATAAAGCAGAAACTCTTTGGATGGTTCACATCCCCAGCAAAAACCACATGATTTATCACCACTTTACTCCAGTTTTACACTTGTGCAACCTCAAGGTTTATCCAGTTGTGGCAAAACACTGACGTGATGAGTAATGAACCATTTTCCTCTGTGAACAAAAAATAACCCCTGTGAAAATGTTTTATAGAGTTGCTCAGGAATCTGGGGAGTGGGGAAGATCACAATATGAACTAGGAAGTTTATTCCTGTGGCCAAATCATAGTTCAGAACCTGGTGATTTTAATTACTATGTGGAGAACTTCTCAATAGGTAAAAAAAAAAAAAAAAAAAAAAAAAAAAAAAAAAAAAAAA
>VZSU01005292.1:76648-164728 GCA_013398715.1 Nesospiza acunhae
AGCCTTATCCAGCAAAGCCTTTCTCCTAGGAAACATGTGTGAATGAGGACCATAAAAGATCCTTTATTAGCAAAAAATGAAAGACAGAAATGAAAAGGTTTTGTTAGTCTTAAGTCATTAAAAACACACCCCCTCAATTTTGATAAATCAAAGTGGAAAGATGTAACTTGCACTAGAAATGGAAGCTTTCTCCTGACTTATTTTTATTTTAGCTATAGAGACTCCATCTCTGTTACACAGTAGTCTCTGACTGCAGGTTTTGTTCAATGACTACGCTCCATTTTTAAAATTATATTAAAAATTTTGCCATCTTCAGTAGGTACTATCGGCTCTCAAGTAGGTTCCAGCACTTTTAAAGTGAAAATATTATGGAAACATCCAGTTATTTACAGGATTCAGGCTGGCAGGCCATAGAGCTAAGCCTCTATATTGAATGCATATTCCACACAGCTCATAGTGCCATTCATATGCAGCCCCCGAAGAGATTTGGGTAATGCCTCAATAACCATAACTTCTAACTGTGGATTGGGAATGCTCTTATTAATTTTTTTTTCTCCTCCAATTACAAAATGCAAATGGTGAAAAGCAGAATTTGCATCTTAACTTGACTTATATATTATCTCTGCCTTGCACCTTAGCAAATTGCCAGATATTAAGTTACAGTTAAAGCTGCACCAGGACCATCATGGTGTACTGGAATCAGAATAATTTTATTTTACCTCCCGGCTCAATTGTATTTTGAAAAGTAAGATCTACTTTTTGTCTCTACATATTTTTAAAATGTGTAAATTAAGAGCCATAGGTCAGCTGTTATTAACTGAAAGTAACATCTGTCTGCCCAAAAAGCATTTCCTTCCACTGGATATCTCTGATTTAAGAACAACCTGCTAGAGAGCTGGATAAACCTCATTCTTGGCAGTTGGCTAACCCACTAATTATTCTAAATTTCTACTTTATCCTAAAGTACATCTTTATTTCAGCAAATAATTAAACAGATCATTTAGAGACCTTGTTCCACAAATCCTAGTTCAGCTCCCTGCTGCTCTCATGGCTACTTTCACGAGGCTTAATATTATCCAAAGCACATTGCCAAGTTTCATTAAAAATGTTGATTTAGCCCTTGAATAAATTGCCACAGTAATACTAGATGTCTATATGGATAAATACCATTCAACTCTTTCTCCTGCCACTGCACCCACACACAAAGCATGAGAAAGGCAGCACTCCTTTTGCTCTACTTTCTGTGTCAAACAGATTTTTATTTGCATTCTTCTGAGTATTTTTGGTCATATCCAAGAATATTCATTCCAATTTTCATTCCAAGGAGCAGAGAATTGCCACACAACTAGCCACAGTATCCATAAATCTGAAATATTTGCAGCAATAGAATTCTTTAGGTTTTGATGACTTAGTATTTACTGTAGATGCTCTTGAGTTTAGGATAAATGCTACTTTCTTAGCATACTGTAAAGCTTTATGAAAAATATATGAAAGTTTAGACGCAACTTTTCTTATGTGATAACACTGAAAAACACTTTATTATCAAGAAACAATCTGAAAGGCAAAGGGAAAATAAAGCCTTGTGTGCTTTCCTTTGCTAAAGAGATATTTTTAAGCCTTTTTTTTAGGATCTTGTGCCGAGGAACTCAGGATGCAGCAGCTTTAGGGCAGCATCAGGCTGGTGGTGTTGGGTTTGTGGCAGCCCTTCCCTCACCTGGAGAGCGCTGCTGATGTCACCAGAAATTCCACATGGGAAATAGCCCTAAACAAGCTCTATTTGAAGAACTGTGGGAGAAGGGTTTTGTGTGACTTGGCCTCGAAGCATTTACATTTTTATTTGCATTAAGGAGCCAGCCCTGGCTGCAGGTCTGAGCACGAGAGCCCAGGAAGGAGGGAGGACTTGGTGGTGCATTTGCAGACGTGATCATGAAATCAGATCAAATCTGGCACTTGATCCCAGAACATGCTCCCCATCTCCCTGTTTGTGATGGAGCACTTCCAGGGGTGAAGGAATTTCCAAGTTAACTTCCCCCACTGACACCCCTTTGCTTGGATAAATAAGTTTCAATTTTTTTTAATTTTTTTTTCTTTTTGCTGAGCGACACAGTACTGGAAAACATTTTGGGCAGGACCCCAACGTGCTGTCAGCTTAAGATAAAGCCCTTTGCAGCACCAAGGATCTGGCATTCCATCAGCACAAATTACTGGAGTAATTACAAATTACTCCACAAAAAGAACACCTATATTTGTGAACTGGATCACGGTGCTAATTCTCCATCTCCCCACTTCTGACAGGCTGAAGAGAACTAAAAATTATTAGCCAAGCAAATTGACTGAAAACTTGATTAGCAGCTGGCAAAAGACTTCAGGTGAAGTTCAAAAACTTCAGTGACGTTGAGAAAAATAACCAGCAAAGTGGAAATTATTTCAGTTCAGCTTTTTTAATGTTTCAGGTAAACAGGGAAATTTTCTATCTTCCTATCTAATCCAAGAATTGTCACTGCCACATAAAGTGCAAGAAAGAAAAATGGAGATAGGGACTGATAGAATGGATAATCCATATGCCCACTCTCAAAATATAACTAACTATGTTGTAGCCAATAAGAAGAGCCACACTTTAGATTCAGCCCTAACTCAATCTGTAATTAGAGTAGAAATTCTTTGCACATATAAGAATCATAACACTGCTCTGTTTCTACTAAATTTGCCTTATTTCAAAGAATTAAAACAAAAATATCATTATCTTCTTAGTTGTCTTCCTACACACAGGACTCAGATATTCATAAACAGACAATTAGTCAGTCCAAGGCCTCTGTATATTTGCAATACTTTGCCTCCATAGGTTTTCCTTCAACAATCAATATTAAATAAAATGAACCTGAATTTCAGGCAAGCACAGGCAGGCTGTCAAAATCAAACTGACCCAATACAATGGGGAAAGGGCATTTTCCGTTGCAATGGAATGAGATGTGAAAGAACAAGAAAAGTAACATCTGACATATTTCTACACCATCCTAAAAAAAATGCACTTTTTTACCTAATAAAACAGGATTGTAAACTCAAACATTCCTAGCTGGCGTCAAACCACAACTTTTACGTCAAAATTAGATAATTCTCCTGCTGATTTAAACAGAAATCTTTGCTAATCATGGGAAATGTCTTTGTAATCTACTTCTGTCCATGGCTGTTTAAAGACTTTACAATCTGTGGAATATTACAGATAAAAATGGAAAATATGTATTTTGAAATGTAATTTCCCATATACTTAGGAAAAATACCCAGGTTTTTGAAGAAAATACTACTAATCCCATCAGAGCTCTGAGGCAATTCTGTGCACAGATATAAGCACACACATCTTTCCAGAACACCTGGAAAGATTTCCAGAAGTTGAGATGGACATAAGAAAAATACTTTTAAGTATTACAAATCCTGACCCCTTTTGTGTTTTAAGAGTGATTTTTTTTTTTTTTTCTGCCTGGAAACTCCGTGTTATGAAAAAAATCTATAAAAGATGGAATTGAGAGGTAATTTCTTTGCACTGGAATCCCAAAGGCAGAATCTCAGGGTGGTGAGCTTGGAACCTCCTCAACCAGAGGCTGTCCATGCCAAGCTGGGTTTGGAGTCCCAAAATGAGATCTGTGAGCATAAAAACATAGCAATACATTTAAAACCTGCTTACTTTTCCTGGGCTGGCCGCTCTGCCTCGTAAGCAGCCACCTTAGCTCCTGTCCCTGCAGGTTTTGCTGTCCTTTGCCTTCGTTTTCTCCTGGGAGCTGGGTCCACGACATCTGGGCTGCCCAGCAGGGAGGAATCCCTTCGTTCCGGAGCTGCCAGGAGGAAAAACAATCAAGGTCAAAAGAAATCTCACATTTGAAGTGTTTCAAGACAGCCCTTAAAATATTTATTTTCAGCGTCTTTCCTATGAAAATTTCTATAGTCCCAAAACGGCCTCAGAACTGGGAGACGTTTGTGACACAAAGGCAAGTTCAAAAAGGCTGTATTTAGACTAGACAGATAATCTTCCCTCTGTACCTCTTTGTAACCAGTGGAGACAAAGAGCACCAGCCTTAAACTGGACAATCTGTCTGGACTTTCACTGCCTCCTTTGCTGAAGCTGAGTGAAGCAGGCTCTGTCCAGGTCCGTCTACCTGTTTAAATTACCATGTAAATTCATAAAATATGCTTTATCTACACTTAAACAACAAACCACTCTCCACTTTGACAATTATCTACTCAAAACTCAAAAGTCAAGACAAACAGATCCTTCCTTAAGCTAAAATCCTCCATAAAACCAAAAAAAAAAGTCCTCTATTAATGCATTCAGAAGTTATGCAGACATTTTAATTCCAGCTATCAACATCCTGCAGTGTATTTTCATTTGGTATGCCTGCTTTCAAAATGAAATCGCAAATTACCTATAATTTTCAAGACAACAATATCCAGAACAGCACAAATTTCAGCTGGAATATATTCAATAACAATGTGGTGACTGAGGCTGAAGCTGTTAGGGTAACTTCTCTTTTATTACGTTTCTGCGCATTTTAGGGTGGTTTAATCCTCATGTGGATGAAAGATGCCATAATTTGAGATTCAACACAAACATTTTTCACAGAAAGTAAGTAACGAATCCTTTTTCCCCACTCCTTTCACAATTGTCATCCACGTGTGCTGAAAATGAAGCAGGGAGGTAACACACAGCCCGCAAGTGGCATTTTCACTATTTCTCAAAGAAACATGTGTTTCTGGCCACGAACACTGATAAATTAATCAGACGCTCCCTAGAGCCTCTGCCCTCAGTGAATCACAAGCTTAACATCTAATAATATTAAATATTCACCAGCATGCACTACACCACATCACAGACTTGCAGATACATGCAGGGTGACAACAAGTATTAGCTGACACATTTCCAAGGCACAGGGTAATTAACAAGTTCCAAAGTCCAGCACAGACAGGACACATTCCTACAATAAATGCTGAGACGGGTTAAATGACATCCTAAATCTCCACACTAAACTTTAACCAGATATGCATGCTTTTCCAGTGTTAAATGCTGAAAATGTATTTATGATAGTTACTCTTTACCTGTCTGGGGCAGTGTGTCCAACATCTGCACAAACACTATTTTATATACTTCAACATCACTATTCAAAGTTGGCCTCTTCATGATGAATACACACAGAACAGTTTGCTGTCAAGAACCCAACAAACTGGAATAAATTTACTATGATAGTTCCTATCCTTCCTTTTTGCTGTTCTCATCCCACATCCTCTATTTTGGTCAAAAAGTAGATGCAGAGGTGAACCTCATATACAAAACCTAAATTTTCCTAGCATAATAAAGAAATGTCTCTGTGTTTTCACCTGTACAATGTGCACTGGTAAGCACAGCCCTCATGCTCAGCAGTTTTTTTTTTTGCTGTTTACACACAGAATTCTTTTGTGTCTAAAATTAATTAAAATATTTTATTTTTTTCTGTTTCTAAAATACTAATTTATTTTAATTATTCCAAAAGAAAGGCTTAAACATTGAATTCAGGCAGGCCAGAATCCAAGCTCACAAAGAGCAGCAGAATGGCTCATGGGTGAGGGTTGATCATCACAGGCCTGGGAAATTTTGTTGTGTTTGTGTCTTTCCTCTAAGCTGAAACTCCCAGAATTGCTGAGGAAAAGATGGAATACGCTTGACTCTCACAGCACCATGCATCACCACTGGACTTTAAACACACACCCACTACTGCTACCCAAAAATAATTCCCATTGATGAATTCATTTATAGCACTTGACTAAAAGCCAAAGAAAGCTGCAGCAAAATATTATTCATTACTCAATGTAAAAATCTTTTGGAAAAATGAGAGACAGTCTTAGGCACAAGCCTAGCTTTCCATCCTGAAAATATTTTCTGTCCAAATTTAAGCAACGTTTTAAGGAAGGAAAGTTCCTTGACTCCTTGTGAAATTAAATTTCTTACTTTTGTATTATGTAATTCAATATGAATGATTGTTATACCTTGAGAGGAATGGTAGCAATTTAGACACAGGCAAGGGTACTGCTGGGTGAAAAATGGTAATTAAATCTCCTACACCAAACATTGATAAAGAAAAGAAAATACTCCCAATAGATAACATACTTCCTGCAGGAGAGTAACTGCAAGAAATAAGATTGATAAGAGAGCAAGAAGGGGATCATGGCTCAAGTAGTAGAAGAATATTTGTGCCCAGGAGCTAAAAGGCTTTAAATAAAAACTCCTGCTGGTTGGAGGGTTTTATGTTGTTTTGGGGGTTCTTTTTTTGCAATTTTGAAAAGTGATATTATTTGGTAGGTTGAAGGAGTTTTCCAATAGGGTATTCCAGAAAATAACTGAAAATTAAAAATAGCTGTAATGGGTTTGGAAGAGTCAGGATGAAATTAAATCAATGCAGCCCCACAATGCTGGGGATCTGGAAAGAGAAGAAT
This sequence comes from Nesospiza acunhae, assembly GCA_013398715.1. NCBI lineage: Eukaryota > Metazoa > Chordata > Aves > Passeriformes > Thraupidae > Nesospiza > Nesospiza acunhae. The sequence goes on from VZSU01005292.1 coordinate 83,105, forward strand.
GTCAGGACTCATAAAACATTTGGAAATACAACACAAGGATCTCCAGAACTACAGAAATTAACTTCTGCACCCTAGTTATAGGCAGGCAGTCCTGTTAGATTCTACAATACACTTTTCCATTACTTTATTTTTATATACAGAAGTCAATTGTTTAAAAAGAAATACCTTCCAATCTGTTATATCTACCTTTCAGTGTGAAAAAAACAACTCTGTGCATCTTCATTTGTGTACACCATCACCTCTAATGAAAAATCCTACAGCTTGCCTTGCCTAAGTATTCATGAGAGTGTCACTGAGAAAACAGGATCCAGATCACCTCAGTACAGCAATAAAGGGCTAAAATCAGCACCTAAAGCTTAGTTTTGCCATAAAAAATATAAACAGGGACCAAAGCAAGCAAAGAGCAGGCAGAAGTTTTCCAAAATTGAGGAATTTGTTTGCCTACAATGACCTAACTTCACACAGACAGAATACACAGCCCTGATGTCCAAATTATGAGTGATGGACCACAAGCAAGAAAAAAACCTGCAATTCATCAGATTTCACCTAGAGGAAACTCAATCACAGGCATTACTTCTCCTCACCTTGCTGTTATATAGTCAAGATGTAACAAATGATTAAACGGATTCAAAGGACATTCACCTTTTCAGCCTGCACCACTAAATGAAATTACTTAGTTTGATCACAATAAAGAACTTGAAGTTATTACAAAAAATTAAAAAAAAAACAAAAATAAAAAAAGGGGCTTTTCCAGATTGGTATAAAACAGGAAATATTTTTAAAGTACAGGCATTTATCCTGAAGAAAAGCCTTCATTTAAAATTATCTTCTATCCTGGTGATTTCATCAACAACAGCACAGAATTCTCACCATTTTTATTTATCTTCTGAATGAAAATTCAGCTTTTTCATAGGACTTAGGAGAATTTGTCCAGATTTTCAGGTATTAACTCTATTGTAACTCCCCTAAATTCCTCCCAGAGCCCTCCAGTTAGCAAAGCAGAACTCCAGGCAGCATGTGCTGCTCCACGGAATTAATCAGCTGGACTCCCAAGTTCTGCTCTTTAATGAAGCTGCTGATTTAACCTAAAACCAGCAGCAATATTAGACAAAACGGGCTGAGAGGCACCTGGAGAGCAGCAGGACTGCCTGTGAGAGCTGTCCCCCAAGCTGCTAGAGAAAGGCAGAAGCAGAAAGGGAGCAGAACTCACCACTTTAATCCCTGGCTGTAACTCCAGCCATTCCCTGGTTTCTCAATCCCAGCATAATTCCCCAGGAATCACCGTGGCTGATGATAATTAGCATCTCTTTGACAGTCTCAGCAGAGCCTTCTAAATGAATGGGTATGGAAATTAACACATCCCAGGGATGCAGAGGCAATATCTGCAAAGCAGGATTAAGTCGTTCCTGACAGGCAGCTGAGGAAACACCATTTCTACCTACTCTGAAGTTACCCCGTGAGCACAGATCCTGGCATTTTTCATGGGAAATGGATTTATTTAGATCACTCAGAGATATTAAACGCTGGTATTTATAGTCCATGCATCTGCTGCAGTGAAAGCAACAGGAATATATTAATTTTAGGAAAACAGTGAAAGGCATTCCCTGTTCCTTTTGTCCTGCCCTACTGTATATTTAATTCATTGTATAAATTTGGGGTTACTGTACCATAATCCCCTGGGGCCAAGAGGCAGCTGAGACCAAGGTTCCATAAATTCTCTGTCAGCTGGTTATTAACATTTATTTTTACAAAGAATATCTCCATGGGAAGTGTTTATGAAGACACATTTTAAAACAACTCCAGCAAGAAGTTTAGTTCCAGCTATACAAAATTTATAAATTGTATTCAGCTCAGTAAGGAAGTTTACATTTGACCCTTCTAGGCTGTATTACCACTGAGTTTTCTATTTGCAAAGTCTATTCTTTTCCTGATATCACCGTTTTCTAAAACCTTTTTAAATACTACAGTTTTATTAAAAAAATAAAAACAAATAAAGACCAAACCAAACAAAAATCCCACACAAAACACCCTCATTTCAAACCTGCAGGGAAACCAATCAAGTTATGGTAAAATCTGTTTGCCATAAAGTTTCCTTCTCAATGCTTATTTACTGGGGATAACTCAAGTGTTCATCTGAAGCATGAAAAAGTCTCTTTCCATTTATCAAAATACATGAGGATAAAAAAATAATGCATTTTACACACACCCAAGAGACTCTAAGGGAGCTCATTAATTTTAATCATCAAAACCATGATCTGTAACAGAAATCCCTCTTTTACAAAATATCTTGAGAAGGTAAATGTCAATGAACCACATAACCAGATGAGAGATATCAATTTTCAATAAGCCACATCAATGTGCTTCACCAAAAATAATGCAGTAGTATTATAATTCTAAAAAAGTCCCTGCTTACAAGCATTGCTAAAGGTTATGATTTTGCTTGAAAATACTACAAATTTATAGTGCCTCTAGGCCCTGAAAGTTAGCACCTCCCTCAGAGCACAAAGAGAAAGCTTTGGGAGATGCTCAGATCTTCCCTGGTGTGTATCAGGCAGGCAACATTGCAATTTCAATTTGGGCACCTAAAAATCTCCTACCAGTCTAAAATCTCCTAAAGAAAATCTCCTAAGAATGTTTTTCATGCTTTATTTTCCAGGGGTGCTTCACAGAGGCAGCACCAAAGCCAGTGGCTCAGATGCTGAGGTGCTTTTAGGCTTGGCCAGGGGCTGTTTGGGGACAAAGCTTTAGGCTGCTCAGCAACAGCTTTTCAACAATCCACTGCAATTCCTGATTTAGTGCACGGACCTTTCCTCACTCTCTGGCCCTCGAATCTCCTGAAACCTCTGAATTAAGGCTAATTTTCTGTGCACCATGGCTGGATGCAGTCATCCAGCACACAAGCACATCCAAGCTCAGGCATCAGCGCCAGAAAGGTCGTGGTTTGAAGAGGTTTGGATGAGCTCAGTGTCCCGGGTGTGCCTGTTTGCTGGAGTCATCCTCTGGGCTCCCGGGATGTCCCGTTTGGATCATCTGTACCACCCAGGGTGGAGGTAGGAGGCTTCTGGACATAATTCTCAGGAGGCGTGAAGCACCACGCAGGTCGAGTAAACAAAACAACAAAGCAGGCAGACACAAGGGCTGAAATCATGAGGCCACTTTGGGAAATATTTCTGGGCTGTGATGTCTCAATTCAACGTGAGGTAGTGGAGCCCAGAGTAATTCCTCACCAGGCTCGTAAAGCATAAACCTCGTGCCTGGAATTCCATCGTTTTTGGCTTGACTTGGATTTTCTGGTGTCTGAGCTGATGTGGCTCAGCCCACCCAGCTGATCCAGGCCCTGGCACCAGCAGTGGTGGGGCTTCCAATGATCACCTCTAAAGTTAACCCACATGTCAGAAATCAGTATTATCCCTAACCCCTGTGTGTGTGGATGTGGAGCCCGAGGTCTGAAAGTCAGTCCTACAGAAGAACGTGAATAATCAACATCATTTACCAATTTCAAGCCAGTGATTATTTTGTTAACCTTTATGGAGTCATGAAACCACAGATTTGTGGAATGGTTTGGGTTGGAAGGGATCTTAAAGCTCATCCAGTCCCACCCCTGCCATGGGCAGGGACACCTTCCAATGTCCCAGGGTGCTCCAAGCCCTGTCCAGCCTGGCCTGGGACACTTTTGGGGACCCTTCTGGGGACTCCACAACATCTGCAGGTAACAGTCACCTGTGCTGCTATTTGGAATGTGTAGATAATTCACATATTTGCTCATGACCACTATTTAAAAAATAAATAGTGTAATGCTTCTGCATTAATACCAACAGTAAATCTTGAACCCCTCATGCATGTAGTGAGAGCTGCTCCTACTCCTGTGATTCTCCTGGATGGAGAAACACACAACAGCCGCTGCAAGATCTGTAGGCAATAAAGCCTTTTGACTTTATTTAGTTTTATTTTGACTTTCTGAACCAGCAGCGCGCCCAGAAGGCCGATGGCCCCTGGGCTGTGCCGGCCGTGGGGCGGCGGCAGGAGCGGGGCAGGGCCCGTCCTTGGGCCGGCCCTGCTGAGGCCGCACCTCGAGGGCTGCGGCACCTCTGGGCCCTCACACAGGGAATGGAGGGGCTGCGGCGTGGCCAGGGACGGGAACGGAGCTGGGAAGGGAACGGAGCCCCAGGAGAGGCTGGGGGAGCTGGGAAGGGGCTCAGCCTGGAGCAAAGGAGGCTCAGGGGCCCTTGTGGCTCTGCACAGCTCCTGCCAGGAGAATAAATGATTCTGGGATTTCACCACTTGTCAAATTTATTTTCTTATTCCTTTGGATAAAGCACTGGGTTGCCCTGGTGCTTGAGCAGTCTTTGCACTACCTGGTCTCCCTGATTAGAGCTGGTTTGGAGGATCACCATGCTGACACACAGTTAATTCCCTGGGAACCCCATGGGATTCCTAGGGAATGGACTGGGACATTTCCCCCTGTGCACCAAAGGCAGCCTTAAAACCCAAGTGTGAGCTGCACTTGGGACATCCCTGCCCAGTGCCCTGGAGCTCAGATTCCTCTGCCACAAGAATGATTTCTTTCCCCATTAAACAACCTTTGAGGAAATCAATACAACTCAAGGGAGGCCATGACTCTGGAAAATTTATGTTTTCATAATGATGGCATTTTTTGGTAGATAAATTTGTAAGCTCTACCAATAATTTGATCATGTTGTACTTATAAGCCTAAGATTTTTTCATTTGCATTACACATTACAGTTTTTTGCATTATAGGTATTTCTACTTTAGGTATTGAAAACATTTCAGGTGGAAAAATCTAAAAAAAAAAAAAAAGAAATCTAAGACAGAAACCTCTTTAAACAGGAACTTTGGTTGCCTGTACTTCACTCTATATTTGTAAAGAAGTACAAAAATATCTAAACAAATACTACATTCAGAACAGAAGGGATTTTGTTACTTCCTTATACTCAGCAACATAAATACGTGATGCTATTTTAGAGATAAAATTAGCAACATAAATATGTGGCACTACATCTTTTAGAAGAAAAGACAGATTTAAAGCTTTAAAATAACCCATTTTAAAATCAGTCAGTGACACAAGACCTGTGCCCCCTCCACAACTGCACCCAGCTTTAACCCTGGAACACAAACCAGCCACTTTAAAATTGTCCTTACACGTGATCACACAGAATTAATGACAGCACAGAGCCCAATCACTCAAAATGTCATTGTCAGAGGACAAAAGTTGAGAGGAGTAAAAGGGAAGTGGTGATTCCTGGGGTGGGCAGGCACTCGGAGAAAGCCAGTGTTGTTGAGGAAGGCTCAGGCACAAGAAAATCCAGGATCTGATGGCCCACGAGCCACTCTGATGGCCATTGTGATTTTTCAGCATGAAAAAGATTATAAAGTGTGCTCAAAATCCTCCAGTCAATGGTGATCAAGAGTGAAAAGCCTAATTAATGCCCCAAACAGAGCTTCTCACAGGACCAAAGGTGACATTGACATGTGACCTAATTAAGGAAGCAAATTTAGATATTAAATGTGATTTGGCCTTTTCAAAATTTTTATTTGAAGTATTTAAAGATTAACCCACTGCCCAAAGTATTCAATGTCTTGAAAAATAAAGTGAAAAATCGGGAAGTTCAACATGACAGCCTCAGGAAAGCCAAGCTTTGCCCCAGCATCCTCCACTCTTCAATGATGATCATCAAAAATTTGGGGTGAAACCTGTGAAATTTTGTACTGCCTTCTTTTACATCCATTCTCCTTTTCTTTCCCTGCCTTTAGCAAACTTTGAGACAAACAGAAGAGACTGTGGTGACTGGCAAAAGCAGATCACTGCCCAGAAACTGACACAACTACTTCAAACCACTTCGTTCTCAAAGACTGTTCCATGAGAAGCTCATGCCCTTTCCAAATAACCTTTCCTGCAGAAGTGATTTTTGGTATATTTATATTGTGCTTTTTGTATGTATAGACATTCTTTTTTCCCCCGAATTTAACAAGCTCTAGATCTTTTATTTCTACTGTGTATTTTTTAATTTTGTATAACCAGCTGATACAGTTCCAAACTCTGCTATGCATTTTCCTGTATTTCCTGTGAAATGAGCAAGCTGAACTGAAGTCTCACATGTCATTCACTAGGAACAAAGTTCTATTTACACTATTACCTTTCTGGACCCATTTATTTCTCTTGAAATCAATATAAAACCTCCACTAAATAAAAGACATACCATGAGTATTATCTACAAATTGCTGTCAGCTCTCTGCCTTTTTTTTTTATTTTTTTTTGTCATACCATATTCCTAAAAGGCTTTTCATGCTGTGAATTTAAAGACAGCAGTTAAGATGTCATTATGGCATGTCTTTATATACAGCTGCCATTAAGGTCTTTGTAAATGGATTCAGAAATTATGAACATGGAAGGTGCCTCAGTCAGACATGACATTAATGTTTTTATGGCAGATGCACTGGCACAATCTCAATCAACATCACAGGATAATTCTGCTTTGGAAAATGCTACAGGTAATTCTGGTTGCCCTAAGAGGCTCTGAGGGCATATTTAAAGAATTTTAAAGATCTCAGTAAGTACTTTGAGAGCAGCAACACATTAATATTTATTACAACACTTACTGAACAATGAACGTGAAGCCCGGGCATTGATATACAACGAACAGAAAATTATCAATCACCAGGTCTCAATCAGAATGGAGAAGTTGGTTTAAACTGTAACAACTTCTATTTAGATGCTCTTAAACACTCACACAGACACATCCACACAGCTACCATTAATTGTTCATTGTGAATGGACTGTGACACCTGTGGCAGGAGCCCAGAGCTGTGTTTACACCCTGGGCTGTTTTTCTTCACCAGCTCCTTGGACATTTGCAGGGCTCCCCTGGTCTGGCTGGGCTGTGACCATGTGCAAAGCCCAGCATTAACAGGGCACAATCAGAAAGGAGCTCAGCTTCAGGAGATGTAACCCACACCACAAAACGCCTGTGGGAATGGACAAGCTGGGACATCCTCGGGGATTTTTTTAGAGGGTAGTGGTGGAGATGGATGGCAGAAGACCATGGCAAACAAGTCAGTCAGACAGCAGGGCTGCAGAGCCAGGATGCAGGGTGAGGTCAGTGTGTGTGATGGCCAGACTCCTTACAGGACTGGCCCTGCTCCCCTGGGAACCACTAACTCTGGGATCGTCTTTCCATATGGCAAAAGCTGCAGCCCTCAGTGAGAAAAAACAGGATCACGCCCTGGGCTGTGCTCATGTTCCACAGATCCTCCCCCAGCCAACTTCCCTGCGAGCCACCAGGGCCAGGAGGCACCAGGAAAATTGTTTATTAAAATGGGAATGACAGGGGCTTGATCACCCAAACCCACAAACCCACTTGGAAACACAAGCCCCAGACACCCAAGCTCAGGAAACATGGTATTTTCTTCTGATAAGGAGTCTCCCTACTAAGTTTTGCTGAAATTTGCAGAGTATCAGCTGCCTGAGGGATTACTGAAGGGTGAAACATAGCCTGGAATGGCAAAGCTTGATGCAATTCCTCTACCCCTCCATCAACATGCTGTGATTCTAAAAAAAAAAATATAGCTATATATAGGGATAATTTATGGTTGCTTAATATTTCATGCAAGCTCAAAATATCTATACGCAAGAAGAAAATGCTTTTCTATATTTAATGTATTTTTGTAATTTCATTACACTGGGCTATTCTCATGCCCCTTTACCATCAAAAATTCATTTAAATTATTAAGGCCCTGTGGAAATTTTAAACACTTCCTGACATTTCTCCAAAACAACAGTTACTGTAATGGTGAGGTTTGATTACAAAAAGTAATACAGTCTCCCTCTAACTAAATAAAGCTTAGAGAAAATGGGATTTAAATACAAAGGGTGTGTAAACACACACTCCTTTTCCCACCACAACAAAACAGACTGGTTTAGACTGAAAAGAGTTTTTCCTCTGGCACCTTGCTTCAGAAAAAATATCAAGGGATGATCACTGTGATATAAACCACATGCTAAACCCTAGTGATGAAATACTGTAAAAACACAATGTCGTCAAAGGAAGAATGTCAGTGGGTTATTTCCAGAGAAATGTGCTGAAGATGTTGGAAAGTATGAATTACTTTGTGAATTTTTCTAGACAACCAAGAGAAAAAAAGATGTTTCAGGCTACAAAGACATGAAGAATTAAGCTCACTAACAGTAAAATCAGAATGAAGTCACTAAGTTAGGCAGGTGATGTGTGGGATGACATAAAGGCATAACAAGGTTCTATAAGCAGAAAATATTATATAATTTGGGTTTTTTTTCCCTCTTTCCAGGAAAAAAAAAAAAAGAAATGTAAAACAGAGATTCTTGGTATCACATTTTCTTGGTATCACATTTTCTCAAATTAAAGGTTCCATCTTAGAAGTACTCCAGCTGTCCTGAGTAGTGCTGTGCTTGACAGCCTGATCCTTAGAAAAAAAAATGTTGATATTATTTAAAGCTAGAATTTTTGCCTTTAACTAACATTCTTTCTAACCATCATAATACTTGTCCAAAAAGACGTTTGAGAACCTGCAATTTCCTTTTATCGGAATGGATTAATCATTATTATATTGGTATACCAAAATTAAAAAAAAAAAGGGGGGGGGGGGGGGGGGGGGAAAAAAAAAAAAAGAAAAAAAAAAAAAAGAAATCACACAGAGCTCCAAATCAGACATTCAAAAAAATATTTTCCTTGTGTGCTCCAGCTGGAGCTGGGAAGGCTCCACAGTGCTGCCCTCAGTCCCACGGTTGCTGGTACTGGGTGTTATTTTGGCACCCTGCCTCCCAGGAAGGCCAGTCTGGTCTGGCTCCTCGTGGAGGAGAACACTGTGCAGACGAGTGAAAAACGTCAGAGCAGAGCTCAAAAGCAGAGAAAGATACATCTAATCTTTGCCCGTGCACACAACACCCTCTTTGTTGACCAACAAAAAACACATTAAAACCTCCAGGACTGGGCAGAGAGTGCTGATGTGAATAGCGGCTGCTCAGATGAGTAACACTTTTATTGCACGTTCAGAACTGAACACTTTGGGCCAGAATAAGCCAGAGCAGCCTCTCTGGAAGTTAATGGAACCATAATGAATTACACCAATTGAGAATTCAGAGTATTATTCAGATAGAGCTTGCTGGTGAAATGCACAAAACAAAGAAAAAGGCTAATTGCATGCTGGGCATGAACGCAGTCACTTCAAATTGTATTTCCTGAAAAGGCAGCTGAGTAATATCATTACCTGAAAAACACCTAGAATCCTTCTTGACCATTCCCTCTCCCACAAAACCTGCACATAGCAGCTTTGTTCTTTTTATTATATGAATTTTATTATATGAATCTTTTAAATTACATGAAAGAGCTTAAGGTCCATTGCTGCTTTTTTTCCACCTGAAGCAGCAGGAAAAAAGCACTACCACGGCTAAAACATCAATTTTTAAACTGCTAACACACCAAACCTATCCTGGAATATGATATTCTATTTGATACAACAAATCTTTTCCCAGCCTTGGAAAAGCTGAAGGGAGCTGCGTGGCCAGGGCAGTTTTGGGAGGACATTCCCAAAATCTGTGATGAGCTCCCAGTCCATGCAGCTTGCTGGCCCCTGGACTGCTGCTACCCTGCATGGTCACACATCAGAGCCTCTTGTTTTGGTGGTTTAAAAAAGGAAAATGCTCTGTGCCTTCACCATTTACCCTCAGGAACCCTCACTACAAAAATACCTGTTATTTCCTCTAACACTGTTTTCACTAATAACAACTATTTCAGCTGATAACAAGAACTGTGTTGATCTAGTTATCCAAGGATATCTAAGGAAAATAAAGCCACCTCCTGTCTGCCAGACAGGGATTTTAAAGTTCCTCAGGCCCATGAGCAACAAGGGGATGATTTGTTCTGAGAAGCAGACGTGAATTAAAAATGTCAGTGTTGTCCTGAATGGGGACTTGGTCCACTGGGAGAAGCTCAGCTCTGAGACACCAGGCTGCTGCAAGGAAGGATTTGGGGGCTGTTTTTCCTTCCAGTTTCCTACCCCAGACAAAGGACACGGATACCCAGCAGGGTTAATTCACTGCTATATGGATAAGGGTCACCACTGACTGAGCCACTGGCTGCTATTAATAAATGTCACATCTCTCCTGCAGTAATTCCAGCAAGCCACAGTGAGGAGAATGAAGTGGGAAATAGCTTAATCTCACCAAAATGCAGTGCCACTTCTTCCTGTCTGATGTCTCATTTTTCAAAAAATAAAGAAATTAAATTAAAATGGATCTTGTTTTGTCCTTTACTGCTACTACTCATTGCTGCAGAAGGATGGAGCAGCACAGAGTGAAACAGACACTGTTCCCACCTTAGAGCTGCAAAATCCTTAATCTGTACCATGAATTTAACACCAGAAGACAGGAACTGTGGATTATATCCTCTTGCCCCACTAAGGCTCCTCTCCTGTGCCCATTCCTTTCCCTCCAGCTCAACAGGGGAAACTCACCAGTGATTTATTTTAAGGCAATTTTCCATCATTCATGCAGTAAACATTCTCCTCAGTAGGCTACAGACACATCCTTAATGGGGCTGGGGCTTTAGGAAACTATTTGATGTCTTTTAGCCATAAAATATAAGTATCTCCTGAAAGTGCTGGATGCCCTGTGCAGCTCTCCAGTGTCTGTGACACTTCAGTGGCACAGCTGGCCTTTCCCTGCACATAAAATACCTCCAGTGCACAGAAAGGTGCCTACAATGGGATGGCTGCATGTCTTCCACCCTTAGTTTATCCAAAATAAACCATCTCCTCTCCTTGGCTCTCCAAAACTCAAAGGTCCAGCATGGGGGCTGATCTCTTCTGCCTCCTGACAAGAGACAGGACAAGAGGAAATGGCCTCAGGTTGCACCAGGGGAGCATTAGTTTAGGTATTAGGAATAATTTATTCACACAAAGGGTTTTCAAATGCTGGATGGGCTGCCTGGGGGAGTGGTGGAATCATCCTTGAAAGTGTTCAATAAATGTGCGGATGTGGTGTTTAGGGATGTGGCAGTGCTGGCTTCACCACCTGACTCAATATCTTTGATGTTTCACCCAATCTTAGGGAATCAATGAATCTGCAATTCCATGTTTCTGTGAGGTGGACAAGACCCTCCTTTTCTCAGGGTGCAGTGAGAATTATATCTGTTTCCAGTGATTTTCCACCTATTTTTTCCTCAGATTATCAAAATTCAGCTGTGCTATGCAGCTAACCGGGAGGTTCTCAGCTATTGAAACAGCTTTTTGATGGTCATATGCCTAGAAAGAGAGTAGATTTTTTCATTTGGCAGCTCCTGAACCAAGTGTTGCAACTGGGTAAAGAATAAAGCATCAGGAAGCAGCTCAGTAGCCTAGAAAGTGACATAATTCACTCACAAACCAAAGGCTAATCCCAGCTTTGAGCTTGCTGATGATGCTTTCTGGAAATTACTGGCATCAATCCTATGATTCAAATATTGTAAGGATTGCTTGAAAGCATTTATAGCCCTCAAAAATCCTCTGCTGGGAATCTTCTAATTCCTGCCCTGCTTCATGGGGGAGGCTCCCAAGATGTAGGGACTCATGGCAGAAATCTGATTTTACCTCGGTCTGATGTGGTCAGTGTGATCAGCCTGCAATAATTGAGGGCAGCTGCTCAGTCTGATGGCTACCTGTACAACACCCTTCATTCTCTCTCTCTCTCAAAAAAAAAAAATCAGTTTAGGCAGAGGGAATTGGGGAATTGAGGATCACATTTCCATCATTCACAGCCTGCCTCCGTTTCTGATCACAAGGAAAAGACAGATGCATTCATGTCACAAGTGCCAAAAATCTTTATGAAGTCCTTGGTGGGCAGAAGCACTTTTTACATTTCCCTAAAAGCTATAAGACTCAATCATTTCTGGGAAGTTTAACTACAATTTCCAGAAAGAAAATAGTTCTCTCTTCTCCACTCTGATGAAAAGTTAAGCTAAGTGCACAATAGGAGCTTATCCCTCCTGGGCATGTAGAGAGGAGGTGTATTTAAATTTATTCTGCATCTTGATGGCATTTTGTGCTTGGTTAGTGATTTGTTAATGTCCTCAGAAGTTACAGAAACTTGGCAGAACATGTTCCTAAACTTCACTGGTTAATGAAATAGTTTTAGACATGGGAGGGACAGAAAAAACAGCAAGGTGAAGTAAAAATAGAGCAGCTCACATAAAAAATGAATGACAGTATAGTGAAATGATTGAAAATCCATTTAACCTAAAAGTCCATCTGCATTTCACATCAATCCCCAAATACTTTTTTCCTTTACCAGTCAAGGTAGATGATAATATTGGAATTGACCTGTTTGCTCAACAGAACTGAAATCAAACCAGGTGCAATTTACAAGCAGCTTCCACTGGAGCATCAACATGTTTTGAACGTGCTGCACAAAGGCTCGTTTTGCAGGCAGCAGCCACACAAACAGGCAGCAGTGTTCTGTGGGGAGGTTTGCTCAGCACACCTGGACACATGGCTGGGAATTGTGACTCAGATTTGTTGTTGTCAAGTGAGGGAATCAGGGAACTCTGTCTTCAGGCTGGCTGCAAACAGCGCTGGGTCGAGCCAGGGCTGAGCAGGGGACAGACTTTGTGAAGGACAGGTAATGAGCCCAGTGCTCTTCAGGGTAATTGAGCCCAGGAGCAGTGCTGGAGTAAGGATGAGGATTCACCTCTGGACACAAATGGAAGCTGATGGCAAGCAGTGTCTCACAGCAAATGGAGAGGAGCTGATTCTGATCTAAGGAAAGGCTTTGTTCAGCACGAGGACTAATCAAAAAATGAACTGCTTGTTACGTGCTATGAGGAAATTCACACCAAGAAAAGCAGCCAGGTGAAAACCATGGTGCTGTGAGGGTGAGGAGGCCCTGGCACAGAGTGCCCAGAGCAGCTGTGGCTGCCCCTGGCAGTGCCCAAGGCCAGGCTGGACATTGGGGCTTGGAGCACCTGGGACAGTGGAAGTGCCCCTGCCATGGCACTGGGTGATCCTCAAGGTCCCCTCCAACACAAACCACTCTGTGTGATCTACACACGGCCCTGTGGGAATCTCATGGATTATGTGGGACTTTTATAGACTGGCCAAGAAAATTACTTATGTGCCAAATATCCTTGTCATTTTGCACATCCTATATATCTTGGCCTTCTCACACCAAGGGGGTGTTCCTGCAAATCCCAATGAAAAACTCTGTGAGTCTTCCACACATGGAAAACAGGAGTCACTGGTAACCAAGCACAAAGTGTCTTACCTAACAAGGGATATTCATGCAACTGCTTTGGAAAAATCAGCATTTCCAGGAGATTTCCCCAAGGTTGCTTACTGCACCCCATGCACATGTTAGGGGCTCTGTCAGGCAACGCCCTGTGTGCTGTTTCCAACACAAACACACACATTTTGGCACCGGCTTCATCCTCATTCCCCTCACTCGCACACTGATCAATGATGCAAGAAGCCACTGCCTCCCTTCACCGAGATGTGTCCCAAATCCTATCACATATTCCTTCCCTCTCCCCTGGGCCACAGGACAGCTCCATGGAGTGCAGGGACTGCTTTTGGCTTTCTTCTCCTCACCTCTAGAACAAAACAAAAAAAACCCAAAACCCACCAAAAACAACAAAAGAAAATTTCACCTCCATCAAAATTCTCCAAGTCTTGCTAGAATTCAAAGATTGCACCCAAAGTGTTTTGATGCTTCCTGAAGGAGCAACAAGCCATACTAGTGAGCCATTTAGTTAATGATACTGTTCCCAAAGTAGACCAAATTTCATGCCTAACTAGAGTAGTTAATATTTGTTGAGGTGTAATGAAGTAAACAATCAAGTAGGGAGTATTCAACAGCTTTATTTTATATTTAGAATTTCTCTCTTTTTTTTTTTTTTTTTTGATTACTTTGAAGCTTAGAGCAGATGAAGTGCATTCACACCACGTGAAGATGGTGGGATAAAATTCAATAAACCCATGGAGAGTGCCAGAATGCCAACATCAGCCCCTGAAAGAACCCCCGGGGATTACAGACAGGTTAACCAGGAAAGGTCTCAAGGAAATTGCTGGCAATCAGATACTCCTGACCTGACCCTCCTCTCCCAGGAACCCAGGTAATGAATATCCTTGTGAGAATCCAACACCTGGCTACAGATTAAAGAGATGTTTTTCTCCTGACTGAGACAACAGCTCACAGTATGGCTAATCCCAAATAAACCCTGCTTTTCCTGTATGGAATTGGAGACAGTTGCAGGATCAGCAGAGGGAAATCTGGGGGCTGTGTAAGCTGGGACAACATTGCAGCCAGGCGAGCACACCTGGAAGACCCAGTCTCAGCTGAGACAAAACCCTGCTCCAAGGTGTTCTCCTACAAGCTGAGTTTATTTCTCCACCGGAAAGAACCAGGTTCATTACAGAAACAAAAATTAAGATTTTGGTCTTACCTGAACTGGTTACATCCAATTTCTTTCCAAGGTACTGATGGATTAACCCATTAAATAATGAAAATAACTTTGGTACTCTTGAAAGCTGAGATTTTTAGCTATCAGCACAGTTACGAAAGAGCTGCCTATTCACTTTTTTGTTGATGAAGTTTCATATCCTTATTAAATAAAAAAAACTCCAAAAACTTTGCCCTCAAACTGAACAAAGGAATGCCCTGGAAGTCATGTCACATAGGCCTAGGAAACTGGTTTTCTGCCATGCACATCAACACTGAACATTAATTTATTTTGATTGTGGCTTTCAAATGATTGAGGGAGTTACTACTTAAGAGAGGCTAAGAAAAACTATCATGGAATCAATGCCAAGTTTTAGCTCTTACTATATTCTCAGTATATTTAAAAATACTGGTACATACAAATGTATGGTAATGTACCTTTTTTGTTTCATTTTAATTATGATTAATTTGGACATAATTGATATCTACACAAAAAGATTTAAATTTTACCCCATGTTCTATGAAAAAAAGATAATTAAAGATGGTCACTCATTTTAATTGATGTTTAGATATACAGATTTCCAGAACAGTATGTTCTGAACTGCTCACAGAGCATCCAAATTTCTGTTTGCATCAAGAGTGATATTGTGCCTTTTTCCACATGACAGAATTGGTAATGAGTTATAAATAAGTTATTACTGACATTTTTATAAGCTACAAAGGAAGAAGAGGTTTGCGGCTTGACTACAAGGATACCTTCTCTGGAAAAGCAAATTGCTGGGTTTAAATTTGGGAAGAATTTAAAAGAGGGCCCAATGATTTCAGTGTGATGGGTCCCAGGTGATCACAATCACACCTATTAACTCACAGGAACAGGAGCAAAGCTAGGTAAAGACTTGTGAAATGGAGATAAAAACTGCAGGAAGATTAATCCATCTGTGAGCTTCCTTCTATTTAAATCTATCTTTTTAAAACAAAAATTAGGTGTTTTGTTTCTAAGATAGGGGCGTCATACTCAGGATGTCCAGAGTGGGTTTTGCACTTGTTTTTCTAAATATAAATGTAAAGCTGTGAACCTCCTGGATTTTAGTCTCTCTGGAAGGTTAGTAAGTGTCATGTTTTGTGTGTCCTAACAGAGTAAAACATATCAGATATTAAAAAGAAAAAAAAAAGGTAAATAAATCAGGTATTTGTATGCCAGAGGAAATTCACACTCTCTCTGTTTCATCTATACTGGGTTCTCTCTGCACCTAATAAAAAAAAACAAAACTCAGAGTTTACAATACTTTTGCTTTGGCATTATTTCCTTTATTACTTTTAATTTATATAGTAAGTAAAAAAAAAAAAAAGAAAAAAAAAACCAAGCTAATAAGATGCTGCTGACAGCTCCAGATGTGAAAACATCTCCCCTCCATCAGTTCTCACATGGGAAAGTTCTCTTTTAGAGTGTGTAATTTGGTGTTTGACTTGCCTGGACACAGGGTGTGTAACTGAGAGCTCCTTTATGAGGTCACCTGGCCTGCTGGTACATAAACCAGCAGGTTCAGGTGAAGCTTCAAAACCGAGCAGAATGCAGCAAAATGGACGACAAAATCTGGAATAATAACTACTGATGGCATTTGCCTATTGTGCATTGATTATTTTGAAGCCATTTTATTTTCCCCTTTTGAAGCCATTTTTCCCCTTCTAAGTTTCACAGATTTCTAGTATTCTGCATTAAATCTGTGCACGTGATGTATGTAGCGTCATGGATATTGAGGAAAAAGGTCCTTGAGAAGAGCCTTCCATCCTAAAGATGAAAAGGAACTTTTCAGCCTTTCAATAAAATGACTGACAAAAAACCAAAAAAAACCAACCAAACAAAAAAAACCAAAAAAGCAAAAAAGCAAAACAAAACAAAACAAACAAAAAAACCAAACCAAAACAAAAACCCAGAAACCCAAAAATCTGCTTTCCAGGAAGTATGGCAACATGCCAAGTGATTTATGTGGAATTTGTGTATCAGTTTAGTGCCATCATTTATGGTTTCCACTGAGTAAAGCAAATTTTTCTAGCACAATTTTATCACCTTACTCTCAGTGTCTTTTAGATTGATCTATGTGCCACCTTAAAAATAAAAGCTTAAGGTAGGAAGGTGACTTTAGGAAAGTACCTTTTACCTGAGATGGACATAAATAACAAAAATATCCAGTAAAATAAGCAGGACAGTAGAGAAGAGCAGGAGGGAATAAGTTAAAAAAAAAAGTTTACAGGAGTATTACATTCATGATTTTCAGATGAAGCAATGAGATTTCCGTCTTCTTACTCAGAGGTGTTTTAAAACACTAAAATAAAACTTTTTTCTATTCCTGTTTTAGATAGTGTGATGACTCTGACATTTCCTTAGGTGTAAAATCTGTTTCCCATCAAGTTTCCACTGGGCTTAAAGACACAATAAAGAGCCAAACAGGGAAACCAACTCTCAAATCCAGCCAAGACCCACCAGACTCACAAGGTGCAGCCTGGCTGAGAAAACTTCCAGTTAAAAACAGGGATGTGTGCTTTAACCTGGAAAAGCAATAAATCAAGGGAACAACCACAGGGCTTAGTGCAATCTTGAGCAACCCAGCTTTTAATCAACACAGGCTGTTTGCTGCGATGAGACACTGTAATGCAGCTGGGAAGTCATTACGATAATTAAGGCAGTGAGTGTTGCACAGGGGGCCAGAGCAAATGCCCCCACAGTCCAAATAAAAAATAAACTGGTGTGTGCACCCAGCACTGGAGAACTGCCCACTGCCTGACTCCCCACCCAAAACACACAGGAAGTGTGCAGTTTGAAAAGGCAGCCTGCAAAATACTCAGCTCTGCATCAGAGGAGCTGCTACAGCACTTGGAACAGCCACAGGTGACAGCAAACTCTGCTGGGATGTGCTGCTCCCTGGTGTGCCAGCACCTGCAGCATCCACGCTTTGCTGGCTGGCGCTGATAGGCAGCCCATTCCCCAGCTGAAAATAAGGGTTTTTTATCCTAGCATTGAGGATCACCACCCTTTCAGGAACCTTTCTTCCTCAAGAATCAATACTTCTCCTCGCTGAAAGGATCCTTCTCCAAGAGCCAACAGTGCTAAACTAAATGTCAACTCTTCTGAAGTACAGATGTGTTCTCAAAAACTGAATGCAAATCCACTGAGTTTTCTGCATGCCAGTTATCAGGTTTTCAGCATATCATTAAATATACCTAAATATTTTTGAAGCTGTTCCTTCCTGTCTGAACTACAACTGGCATAGGGCATGGTCAGATGGGAAATTGGGAAGGAATTGTTCCCTTTGAGGGTGGGGAGTGGCTGGCATGGAATTCCCAGAGAAGCTGTGGCTGCCCCTGGATCCCTGGAAATGTCCAAGGCCAGGCTGGACGAGGCTTGGAGCAGCCTGGGACAATGGGAGGATGAAGTTCAAAATGAAATTGTGTGACAGAGGTTTCCTGGGCAGGCTTGCATTTCACTGTGCACCAAATTCAGTCTCTCCTGCAGTCCATAATACAAGTATTGAAGAACAATTTGGAGTAATAAAACTAATCCCTGCCAGGTGCTCTAATTGCACCAGATCCCAAAAGGACCATTACCCTGGGTGCTAAACAAATGCAGGGGCTGTGGATTAAAGCAGAAACAGAAGCTGGAATGGGGATTGCCCCTGGCAGGAGTTTCCTGCTCACCTGATAAGCTGTGGCTCTTCAGCTGTTCATTGGAGGAGGATGAGGCAGAGCAGGGCACCACTGATGTTGCAGTTTCACAACTGGGGAGTTAAATTCTCTACCAACAGGTGTCCAAATAGGCTTGGGAAATGATTCCATTATTCATGAAAGGAGATAAGGTACTGCTTCATTAATGGATTTAATTTTGACTTATTTACTTAAGAACTTTATGTACTTATTTTCCTTTGCATATATTAACTCCCTCCCCCCAAAAAATGAAATAATTCCACCTCTGTTCAAAGTGCACATTGATGAACTGTTGAAATTAACCAAGTTTTTCAGTTGAAGAGAAGAGAGAAAAAAAAACAACACTGGATTCATGGGTGTGCATCAAGATTGTAATCAACAGCTTGGTCTGAAAATGATTCTAAAATAAGGCTCTTACAATTTAACTTAAATATACTAAAGGAAGTTAATTTGAGTATTTATGCAGAAATTAAATAGCACTTGAAAACATTTTACAACTCACCAAGGAAATAAAAGTTCTTTCATGTGTAACATTTAGTAGTAAGTGGATAATACAACAACAAACATTTTTAAATTTTACATTAATCAGTGTTGTTGCACCTAACTGTGCAGTGGGATCATTAACTGCTCTAATTTTTCTGATCAATCACCAAACTTTCAACAGCCTTAACAAAGCATAAATCTGACTCAATTGTAGAATTTCATTGAATAATGACTCATTTTTGAGGCAACCACTTTCACCTGCATCACTTTAAATGCTGAAGCAGGAACAGAAAGAAGGTGTGTAGAGAATATGCAGAGATATAAGCAATTTTGATAATTTTCATAGAAAAATGTCAAAGTAATATGTTGTAAATCCCTCTTAGTGCAACACTCACACCAGGATTTTTAAAGAGGCGTGGAAACATTTGGTACTTTTACTGTAAATGTATTTTGACCATGTTACCTGGTGTAATACAGAGGGAAACCAGTTTGGCCACCACAAGTATTTCAGAGGCACAAAACCATCAGGTTGTGGGGAAAAAAATCAGTATCAAGTTTCAGGGAGAAGAAAAGAAAAGGTAGGTACAGCTTTAAGGGAAAGGGAAATTAGATTATTCCTCAGGATGAACTATTTTCAATTACTGTCTGACAAAAAGAGAAATCATTTAAACCCAAGGTAAATTAAGATGCCTAAGTACTAAAACTCCTAAAAAGCAGACTTTTAAAGAGAAGCCTTCACAGATGGAACTTTAACTGCACAGCACAGCCGGGTGCTGTTACAACAGGCTATTTTTATTATTATTAACTTTGATCAAAGCTTATTAACCAGCAGCACCGAGCCATCAGTGGATTGGACTACACAGGAGAGCTAATTAAATTTAAAGTGCCACAAAGTCCTGAGGGCATAACACACAATCCCCAAGGCAGGAGCTTGAGTGGAGGGGGTGAGAACATTTTCATGGTGAGGCAGCGGGAGATGGCAAGGTGCTTGCTCTTATTTACTGTGGGCTCTGCAGAGATTTTAGTACAACCAATTCTGAAACTGTCCTCATCATCAAACATGCAGAAAAGTGTGGGCACTGAAATGCCTGGGGAAATGTGAAATATTTCCACACAACTCAGCAAGAAACACAGATCATAAAATTTTATTTGATCCAACAGGGCAGATCATGACATCCCTCCTTACCCTAAGGAGAGGTAACTTCTATCAATTATAATGTGAAATTCAACTAAGGAATTCAGGGACAAGAGAAAATAAAACAGGATGCAAAGTGACTGTAAATTGATGCACAGCAGTCTTGTTCTGTCCAGAGGCAGACACATATAATAGCATTTATAAATGAAAATAACAACAATAAATCATTAAACAATTTCTTCCATTGCCTACGTCCCACCTGCTATGTTATCCGTCATATCTACAATAGATTGCAATAATTAAATATTTCCCTGCAGTTTTGTCATACACCTGGGAGGAGGAATAATATTCTCTTTTCTGGTCACTTCCCAGGCACTGTGAAGAGTAAACTGCTACCCTCCATCTCCCTTTCAAGCTCCCGGGAAGGCAGCAGAGAGGGGGAACATTTATCCCATCCTTGCTCATGTTTTAAAAGCCTCCTGACATGTGGACCACTAAAACATTTTTCAGTTATTAAAAGGAGTTGATTTTCAGGACAAAGCCATTATTTCCAACCATGATATCAAATTATGATTTATCAGACTGATATTGTCATTTCAGGATCCCGAGGAGGAAGGGCTCAGTAAACAAAACCAGTACAATTCAGTGCAGAGGGGAAGAAAGAGGAACCTGTAACACCAGGGTTGTCCTTAACCAGAATAAACTTAAGAATAAGAATAAGAATTAAGAATAAGTTTCTGTATCCTAAAATGACAGAAACATCTTGCAATCAGAGTGTGGTGGCATCATGCTGAGTCACCCACTCACTCCTGTGGGCTAAGAGAAACACAGGCTGGTGATT
The DNA here is from genome assembly GCA_013398715.1 of Nesospiza acunhae. Taxonomy (NCBI): domain Eukaryota; kingdom Metazoa; phylum Chordata; class Aves; order Passeriformes; family Thraupidae; genus Nesospiza; species Nesospiza acunhae. The sequence goes on from VZSU01005292.1 coordinate 103,724, forward strand.
TCTGGGGTTTGTGGTTTGGTTTTTCCCCCTTAAGGAACAATTGTGTCCAGTTGGCACCAGCTCACAAAGGGAACCACAGCCTTACCCCACTCCACACCTTATGAGACATTTCCAGCTCTGCTCATGGAGAACTTTGCTGAAGTTGGAGGAACTTTGCTGAAGCGCCACTACAGAAAACACCTGGGTTTGGTAACTGAGAATCTTACCAACCCTGGAGCAAAACCTCAACAAGCCAAAGCAAAACCAACCCTGTCCTGCTCCCAAGAAACATTCCTGACACTCCTTCCATGAGGAACAGCAGCAGGATTTCCTTCATCTCTTCCTTCCTCTCTCAAGCAGGAGCTCACAGGCATTTCAAGGACCTGACACATCATCTGTAGCTGCTGCTTCGGAATTTATTAAACTGCAGTGAGAACTGGAGCTCTGTGCCTTTCTCATCCTCACATTCACAGCCCTAAAGATTTCAAATAAATTCCCCCCATGCTCATGGCATAGCAGGCAAAGCTCTTGTGTAGAATCACACACAGTATTATTTATATATGCATTATTATTTATAAACATTGTACTATTTCTAAGGGGTGTGATTCTCATCAGCTGTTTTTCTGAGTGCTTCAAAATACTTACTAATTCAATTTTAATTTCTCCCTTTACAATATAAAGCATTAAATACATCAGTGTGTAGGCAGGACAAAAACTACCACGTTTCAGTTTATCTTTGCTTTAAGCGATGAAGCAGAAATTGTTGTAAGAAAGCAAACCATAAATCAAACATACAAATAGCACTGGAAATGCCAAAAAAAGAAAAAATTTTAGGAAAACTTTTAGGCTTCAGATTCTGCCCCTTCACAAAGATTGCAATTAATCATTCTTACTAATTTTCTTAATATTTTTCTTCATTGGATGTTGTTAAAATACTTCCATCAGATCAACACCAGACTGATAACTAAATAAGTCATTCAGTTTTCTTTTAATAAATATCAGCAGGTTTTTCCTCCATATCCACTGAAATACCCTGGCATTTGAATGCCCCAAAAATCAGGGAGAGGAACAATTATTGGTGATTAACAAAAAACTTCAGACAGAGTTTTAAACTCTGTAGTTCAACAAATCTTTTTTTTTTTTTTTTTTTTGCTGATTTTGCAAATGATGATGATTTTGAAAATTATTTTGTCAGGATTTCATAGCTTCTGTGTAACATTCCTATGAGCTGCTAGAACAGAATTATCTTTTGATGGAACCACCACAAGTTTTCCCCTCCCAACACAAACCCAATCACCTGCTGAGCTCTGCTGCTTTTTCAATTAATAGTGAATTATTTAGACATGCACATATACAAATGCACTTCTACTGTGCCTCTATGTGTGCATACACACACCTGCCTTCACTTTCCTTCAAAGAAGTTTTTTAATTATGATCTTCTCTCTTGATTGTGGGTTTCACCAGTATCTACTAAAACTACCTCAATGATCTTCTAATTCTCATTGACTCCTGCAGTGACATTTCAAGTCAAAAAGGGAAAGAAATAAAATTATGAACTAGAATATAGGAAAACTAAGATAACACAAAAAAACCCCCAACTATTATCAGTGTTATCTTTTATGTCTTACAGTCCTTGATACTTCATGTAGCTTTGAGCTTCATTATCCACTAATTCCACTCATACCTAAATCACTATTTTCTCCATAAAGACATGGTCTGCCTCTTTTTGAGTGTGAAAATTCTAAGACAGACTTCAGATATTCAGCACCCAGCTGTGCTTTCCCATTGTTCACTGAAAGAGAAAGCTGTGCACACAGGAGGAGCAGCAACTAACCTCAGGGATATTCACTGCGAGGGCTCAGCAGTGCCATTGCCTTGAAAAACTCAACTGTGTTACCCAGAGCATTAACTCTATGGTCTTTTCATGTTATCTGCAAATTTTGCATCTGAACTCTTCCAGTCAGGACCAAAACCCTGAGGACTGTGTCCCTCAAAGACAAAAGAAAGTACATTTTTTGCTTGCACTAAAAATAAAAACACAACTGGTGTATTTTCCCATCCAGTCCCTCCTGGTTGCCTGAGCAGGGCAGTGGGTGTTGTTTTCATTATTAAATACATATCTCTGTCTCAAAACTCTCACTGAGCTAGTTAGGCCCCACTGAATTTAGAAGCCACACCTTCCACTTTTCCTTGCCTTTTCACAAAACAAATTTCTCATCATGTTACCTGAACTGAACAATCACCACCTGACAGCAAAGACTTCTGGAGAGACAGTGCAGTATTAAATTATTTCTTTCTGTGATCACAATTTCCTCCACTTGTCTGAAGCACTGCCTACTTTATATAAAGCCAGAAGTTCCTCTGCAAACAGACCCACATGAGTGACCAAGCTGTTGGCCACTGGCACCAGGGTCCTGACCACTTCCAGTTCCCAATGTGCACACAAAATTGCTGTTTTACAGGAAAACATTGTTGTCTGGATTACCTTTACTTGTGGTGGAAACAAAAAGCTCCAGTGAGCCAACCCATAGCAACCTTTGCAGACCTGAGGGGAAGGTTATGTATCTATTTTTATACACATATGTGTATATATCTATACATATATATAAACCAGATTACAACTATCAATACAGTTTTGAAACTTTGATAGCATTTGCCCCGGGTATTCACACTAGTTTATCACAAACATGCCAAAATTCTGATTCACAGTTAAATATTTTGTACTGTATAATGGGCCATCACTGCATCCCACACACTTTACAAGGCTCTAGTCCTGGAAAAATTCATCAGATTAAATTTCATGAGCATCTTCACAAGGCCAAAAATTCTCTGACAAATTAAAGTGGATTCTCCTATAAATACACTTTCATTCCATTTATGCACACAGCTCTTTTTATAGCTGTTAAACCTCCCCTCTTTCCCATTTTAAACACTATTGAAACTGTCAGGAGCTACCTTTTACACTTTATCAATCATGGCACACACATCATGATTCCTAGAATTTAAAATGGAATTGTTGATGGTTCAGATACTGTTAGACTGTCATTAGTTCTGCAAAGTGTGTAATTTGTCACTTTGCAAGAAATGACAGTGCCTTCACTCATGCAACATGCTTTTAAACCTCCCCTCTCTAATTTGAAAATGCCAGTATTGTACTCTGCTCCAGGAGAGGTACTTTTAAGGCTTGCTGGCTGGCTTGTCACAGAGCAATCTGTCAGGTAGTATTTTCCCTTCCTTAAGGTTTATTCACACAAAGCCTGTCTGTGATATAACACAAAGACAATGCTTTCTGTCTTACCTGATGGCAACGAGGCCCGTGCTGGATTTTCACTTTCTTCATCAGTGCTGGCATCATAGTTGTTTTCTCTCTTTACAACCACCTGAGTAGTAGCTATACTATCCCTAAAAACATCAAAAGACAGGCAAAGAAATTAAGGTATTTTTGTTTCTCAAAGGAATTAAATAATTCAGGGAGAATATGTATGAAATCACCACCTATGGAAAGGGAAGGGGCATGATCTTATTGGAAAATCAGTTTCAGCCCAGTAGAAAGCAGGACAGATCCATCAAACACTCTCTTCTTGGCTACAGCACCCACAGCAATCTGCTGCTGCTTTCAGGGATGCCAGAAAGAATCCTCCTCTTCCCCGACTTCCAGGATTGGTTTGGATAACCCAGTACTCAGCCAGGAAGAACTGTCACTCACTGTCAGGGCCCGGGAAATGGAAACCGAGCTGAGCTAAACTCAAATGTGCGCCACACCAAGAAACCAGGGAAATTAAATACCTTGCACACTTGGCATCCACTGCGGATTCTTTAGCTTCACTCAACAGCTTCTGCAAGTTTCTTATCTTTGCCTTCTTTTCATTCAGCACCAAAACAAACCTGCTGTAAAGGTCTGCCTCCAGCTCCTCTTTAGCTTCCACGCATTTTTCCAGCCTGCAGCACAAAATTAACTGTTACACCAATTCCTCTGTTTCCTAGAAGATAATTCCATCCTGAGGCCAGCCAGGAATCCCCACTCCAAGCCACGCACCACTGGTCCAGCCCCTTGTGTCTGAAACAGGCCAGAATAAGCTTTTTTTGGTTGTTTTTCCACAGAGAAGTGCAATGAACTCTGCTTCCAAAAGGGAAAAGTTCCCAGATGTGAATCTTTCTTTTCATGCCTTTTTTTATTGTTTTGGTAGGTTCTTGCACACCTCCACCCTAGACAACTAAAATTTAAACAGGTAAACATTCTTTATTTTCAATGCTGAATCACATAATGAGATTATAAACATATATGATTCACCTTGACAGGTTTCAAATCTGGACTACACATTGGTGTGAAATATATTTGAGGAGGAAAAGAAAATTTCAAAATGTAAAAATGCCTAGAAGCTCTTAATATCTTCAGAGGAAAATATACTTCAGTTTTTTAAAAAATTTTAGTATTGATCTATGTGGGTAGAAGAATGTCAATAAAAGGAAGCACAATGGGAGTATTAAATTAAGAATATGGTGTATGAAGTCTCATAGGCAAAACTGGAATATAAGTAAACTTGAACACAACAAATCAAGTGATTTGTGGCAAATGTAATTCTGTATTTAATTATTGTATTTCACAACCTTTCAGTCCTTGGGTTGAACCACAAACATTTTATTAGCTGTGTACACAAGAAGCAAATAAGCATCTTGATAATTTTACTGATCATGGTAAGTATAGTAAATAGTCATAAGTTAAAACCATATTTTTCACCAGCCTGTGCAAGGCTGTAAAAAAGTTTAGAATGCTTATTATGCTATTAAACCCAGACATGTAACAGACTTTAAAAATATTAATTTATAAGGCAAGAGATTTCAACAGACTTCCTACATAAATACTAATTATTTTGTTCACAGATCAAAATCATACATTATGTAGGAAGCAAGACAATAGCAAAAAAGAAATCTCATCATTTTTATGTTGTGGTGAAATGTGTGAAATCTCATGAAGTATTAAACCTACTGTTCAATGCTTTAGGGATATGCTTGATAGTTGATAAATAATTCATCTAATTTAAATGCAAATAGCAGAACATCATTACCATACAGATCAGTTCAATAATTCCTAAATGAAAGATCATATGTACTAATCAACTACCAGGAGACTTCCCACCTACAAAAGAGAAGTTAACTGTTTAGTGGGGAATAAATAGACAATTCACAAAGAACCAAAAACTCTAATGCAGGGCCCAGAAGAGCCTGGACATGCTTGATACTAATTATTTCTGTATACATAAAAATGGGGAGAAAAGGGATTTTGTCTAAAATATGCTAATCTTGTCTGTATCAAATCCTGTTGGATAATCCCCTCTCCCACACATAAACCAGGGAAAGTGGTTGCTCTCTGCCTTTACTTTGACAAGGCACTGGTTTGTGTTGGAGGAGTTGAGGCTGGTCCAAATATTGAGAAAGGTGGCTGACATGGCCAAAAAAGTGCCATTTAAGATAACTTCAGTGAGGTCCTTGAGTGCTGCAAAGACATCCCCTGATGAAAACCCACATAAATGGAAACTTCCAGTGAAGTGAAGCTGATGCTGCCTGGACTGTGAGTAGTACAGTGGAGAAACCAACTGCAAGACTAGCCAATTTCTTCAGTCTCTGGAGAAAAAAATTATCATCTTGAATATTAGAATTAGAATATTAACTTTTCCCTCTGGGCAGAACCAATTAGTAGTATGCCATCAGTTAATCTTATATGATTGTTTTCATTTACATGAACACCTTTTTTGAATTTTTTTTTTCCCATTATTCAAAGCTGTCCACATCCAAATACATTCTCCAGACACGGAATGGCATTAATTTGGCAGAACACTGAATATCACAAAAGCTTCACATTAATGCTGTACTTGCAGCTTATGAGCCTTTAAAATACACTATTATGTGGCTCATCTGATAATTTAGCAGACACTGGTAAAAGGCAATGGTCTCGGGGACAGAGATGCAGTAATTGTGCAGGTGGGGTGGCTCTGTGGAACCTTCTGGACTTACTGAGGCACGCACCACCCGAGCACAGAGCAGATCTGGCTGGGTTTCATTCCAATACCTCAGTGGCTGCAAACACAAATTTTAATTGCCACTCCTCACGTGGTGCTGCCTGAGTGTGCCCTGTGCCCCTCAAACACCATCTCCCCAGGCCAAATGGAGGAGCTGCTCATCTCACAGACAGCTCCCAGTGCGATGAACCCAGATGGGGGTTAATTATTGGAGTGGTGCCTCCCAATCTGTGCATCTTCAGGTCTCTCTGCAATGCTTTTCCATGTGCCAAAATGCACCCAAGGTGACAGGCATCAAAAATCCTGCACAGTCCACCTGAAACCAGCCACTGTTAGGGACTATGACAAACCATAAACTGAGAAATTAATTATAAAAACCAAGATTTCAGGTGCTGACCCAACACAGAGCAATCACACATGCTCTACAGAGGTGAACGTGAGCTATGAAACTTGATGGCTTTTCTTTAATTATTAGTGGCAACCTTCACAATCCAACACTATGAAGGAAATAATTCAGCATCTCTGGTATTCATCCCTGTTCCCAGTGCTCTAAAATAATTCCTGGATCCCACGGCACTGCTCCCTTGCATTTCAGATTCACCCTTCCCCCAGCATTGGCAATGGTATGGAATGTTGATGAGCTAATGCAGAAGACTCAGTTTCAAGCCCAAAGTACCTAGCTTGCATTTTTATAATCTGCTTGTGTTTTAAATATACTGTCACTGCAGATGACCACAACATCAATTGGCAGCTATTTGGAATTTGGCTTGTCTCTCAAATTTTGGACATCCAAAAACAAAATACATACCCCGTGCCCAAACCAGAAATTGGATTTTTATTGTTCAAGGATCTATTTAGCTACAGGTTATTATTACTCAAAATTTGCCACCTCCATTATCATGGAATCACAGAATGGTTTGGGTTGGAGGGGCCTTAAAGCCCAGCCAGTGCCACCCCTGCCATGGCAGGAACACCTTCCCAGGTTGCTTCAAGCCCCAGTGTCCAACCTGGCCTGAAAATAATTGCTCTTGAATTTTCTATAAGAAATAAAGAAAACAGCTTTTGTGCTCTGATATTTTAATACATGCATCCCTGAGGTGTGCACACACAGACACACACACCCAAGCCCAGGCAGCCACTTGCTCACCAAAACCTCCGTGGTGGTCAACGGAATTCAAACAAGGAGATGGAAATGGGATTATTGAATAATTCCACCCAGTGCCCCGCGAATAAGGGGCACAGAAGCAGCTCTCAGAAGCCTGCCTGCTATGTTTTAATTCTAATCAAGTCCTGAGGAGAGAGGCTGTGAGCAGAGGGAGCTGCAGGGGCTGTGGGGCTGGTGTGCCCTGGCTGCAATTCTGCACACCACGTGCTCTGTATTTGACGTTCCAGCACTCAGCACTGTGAGTGGTGCAGGATGTAAATCCTGAATTCCAGCCTCCTGAACAAAGACAGGCACAGCTTTGTTCAGCTCAGGGCAACTCACAGCGTTTGGAGCTGAAACAGCAAAGGGAGGCAGCAGGGTAGAACTGGGCTGTGGCAAAAAGAATTTTAAAAAAAACCACCACACCAAAAATTTAAAAACAAAGCAAAACAACAACCAAAAAAAGAAAAAACCAAAACAAAAAAAAAATCAAAAAATAAAACCAAAAAACCCAAAAAATCTCCCAAACAAAACAAAACAAATCCCCAAAAATCTCCCAAACAAAACAAAACAAAACAAAAAATATCCCCAAAATTCCCCAAAAACCAAACCAAAAAGCCCAATATTTCTTGAATGAAAATGATTTCTGAATTATTTTTATTCTGCATTTAACAGACATGGGCAAAGACTGGTGACCATAAAACCTTCAAGGTATATTCTGAAAAACCATTTTTCATCTACTCAAAACTATAAACATGCTTCAGAAATCCACCAGCTTGCACTGAGAACAAAGTCACACAACTCTGATTTTTTTTTTCCGTTTTTCCTCCTTTTCTTTGGGGTTACTCTGTAAAAGTGCCACCCCACCATGGAAATTGATACAAGCACTAATGCCTCTTACACATCAGCGTGTAATGCAGTACAGAACACGGGGTTATACAATACACTATTGTTCTATTACACTGTTAAGCAGTAAAACACTACTTAGGGAGGCCCTTTGCTTGTCAGGGAGACTGTCAGGAGAAACTGTTACTCATTTTAATGAGAGGGAAGCAAAACCAACTACTCCCAAAAAGTTGGCTCTCTTTTTCAAGGTAAATTAACGCAAATTAGCTGCATTCTTTCATCAATCTTCCTAGACTGTGTGTTTTTTCAGGTAAAGCTACAGAAAAGCAAGATAAATCTCCCTCAAAGAGTTCTATGCTTACTGAAACAAGGACAGATTATTTCACTACAGAATGATAGACAACTCAGATTGTAAATGCAACAGCAATTACAAAAATCTCTTGAAAAATAATGGTACTTTTTCCTATAATACTGCACTCATCTTTCAATTCTGCCTTCTTCAACAAAGAAAACAGATGAAAGAAACAGTAATTTATTCCCCACTCAAAAATGTTAATAATTTACACTGCCAGTCCTAAGAATCATAGGAAATAATATTAATGAGAAGGCTTCCTAAAGAAAGTGAAGCTAATTCCACAGATTTTGAGGTGTTTGGGGCTTTTTCCTAACTTGTAAGCTAAAACCACCTTTAATTGAAAATTTTTAGTATCAGTTGCATCTTTTTATCAAAGGGAGCAGATCTACAACCACATGGGCTATGGTTAACTGAGCTCAAAACGTCTCAAATAAAAATTTCTGTCCACTGCTGCTGAGCTTCTCAGGTGTCACCTGTGAATCCACCTGGGAACTCACCTCTTCTCCACATCGCTCCAGTTGCTGAAAAGCCTTTCATTTTCCCTCTGCAGACGCTCAGTTTTGGCCTGCAGCTTCCCCAGGCTGTCCAGGCAGTAACCAATGAGGTCCTTGATCACCTCTGCTGGGTTTGGGACTTCCTGCAGCTTCAGAGATCCAAGTCTGAACTGAGACACAAGGAAAGAATGAGTTATTTCAGCTGCACAAGAAACTTCACTGAGGCTTTGCTCCAGTAAAGTTGAATACATCTTTAATAACCATAGGAAATACCTTACAGTCCTCCAGTTTAAAGGGAGATAATAATTTTGTCATGCAGAGAATGGAGGAATATGTGGAATAATCTACATGGTAATTGTTTCCAGAGGGCCACAACGTTGAGAAGGACTCTGCAGCGCCTCCGGGCTGGGCAGGCTGGAGAAGGGAACGCTGACAGGGATCCCATCCAGGCCCCCAAACATCTCCAGGGGCTGCCAGAGCCTGGGCCGGGCTCTGCTCGGTGCTGCCAGTGCCAGCAGCAGCAGCAGTGGCCATCAAATAAAGGGCAGCGAGGTGCAGGGCAGCAGGGGGGAGAACTTGTGTCCATGGAGGGACAGCAGAGCCCTGGAACAGCTGCCCAGGGAGGGCCTGGAGTGTCCCTGTCTGGAGACATCCCAGCCCCAGCTGGACACCTTCCTGTGGGATGCACCAGATCATCCCCAGGCATCCCTTCCAGCCCCAAACATCCTGGGATTCTGTAATTATGTAATTTATGCAGCCAGTATGAAAGATCTAGCCAGCAAGTTGTCACCTCCAGGGTTCAGAAAGCAAGTTCTTAGTCTTAAAAGGACTCCTCCAATTAAAGAGGCAGCCTCATCAAGCCAGTGAGGTGAAAGGATCTGCAAGGAACCACTGTGTTTCTTCAGCAGTGGGGATGCTGTACAAGACATACAGGAGGTCTGAACACATTTGTTTTACCTGGTATAAACAATAGAAAACTGTTGTTTTAGTTATGTTAAAGGAGGAATAGCTCAGCCATACAAAGAAACCAGTGCCAGGTGAGCTATGACCATGCAAGCCTGGGTGAAGACACATTAATATCCAACACAATAGTTTGAGGGAGTGGAAGAAGGAGAAGGGGTTGTCCCTCATCTTCAAAAAGACTGCCATAAATTTTGTGGCATTTCCCTATGGAGGGAAGTATTACCCATCTTTCCAACTTGCATACACAGCTATAACATCTTTAAAAAGGCATAAATATAAGTGGTACACACTAGAGAAGTGTTCACTCTGTGTTGTGGCATCTCACCTATTAAAAACAGAAATGCAGTTTGATCTGGTTTTCCCCCCATTTTACTGGGAGGGCATGAAAAATTACATAAAAGACACCTATTAAAATGCCTATTGCTTGTTACCTTTTTTAAGTGCAAGTTTCACTAATGCCATGCATAAGTTTTGGCTGAAAAAGGCTCAGTAAGAGCTGCTCACAAAGCTATCAAAGACATTGTTTGAAACAAGGAACAGTCCTTCCACGTGGACCTTTTATCTGTGGAAGTCTCTGCCCCAACACATGATACCACCCTGACCTCCTTCAGCAAGGTCAGTCTATCAGAAAATGTGGAAAACCCAAAGGTTTAATTTCCAATTAGCCGCCAAATTCACATGTGCTGTCTCTAAAGCGTTGTTGTCTTTAGCAGGCATGCATCTGATAGCTACAGATGAAAAGATGCTCTTAATTTATTTTTGGAAATTAGATTACACTATCAGTAGCCCACAGATTGGCGTGCACCCCCTGAATATCACACTTGCTGTCTGACAGCAGTAACAAAGATGCACGTTTGTGTAAAGGAAACTGTTTTTCATCACTTGCAAGCCACCACCATGCTATTTGGATAAAGAATTCACAGAGATAGAGGGGCACAGTAGCACAGATAAATAGCATCACAACCTTTTATTGTGACGGAAATAGCAAGGAGAGCACATCATCCTTGTCTTCTGCCTTAATACATTCAACTGAGATCAGGTATATGCAAATCTATTTAATCAGGATAAACAAATTACAGTTTTCACTGCACAAAAAAAAAAAAAAAGCATAATCCTGAAATAAATTAGAGTAGCAGTAGAATTATTCTGAAAGCCTGCACAACCAAAATCATGCCAGACACTCCAAATGCAATTGTAATGATAAAGAAAAGCCCAACACTGCTACAGGGACAAAGAATATGTGTCTGTCTTTGCAGGTGTTGAAGTCCAACACTGACTTTAATTTTACTTTAGCTGACTTTCAAACTGATTTTAACTGACTTTTAAATCTCTCATGTAGCCTTTTGTTCAGGCTTTATGTGAAGCAACTGACTACTACCTACTTTCTCACAATAAAATTCACTTTCCTCCTGTCTTGGACACTGAGACCTGTGGACCATTTCTAGGAGGCCCACAAAGGTGAGCAGAGCGAGCCCATCACCAGGAGGCCTAAATTTATCATGCAGGCGCTGACAAATCAACAGAAAAAGGAAAAAAATAGTAAGGTTTTCGGCAAAACAAGTGTTCTTCTCTATCTCCCCTCCTCCAGCAGCCATCTAGTCTTAATTTAGGAGAGCTGTGGGGAGCGCATTAGCCAGCTACCTCCAGGAAAACATAGAATGTTTGGATACAGCCCTAATTAAAACAAAACTAATGTGACAGCCTGGAATAGTGGAAGGTGTTTCTGCCCATGGAAAGGAGGGGAATGAGATGGGCTTTAAGGTGCCTTGTGATCCCAGACTGCGTGGGGATGCTCTGCCTCCCTCACACCGCACAAATTCACACAAAGTGCACCAAAATCCCCTTCCCTGAGGCCGTTCCTCCAGCGGGGAATTGTTTTACACCACCTATTTAACTGGCAGAGACGTCAGCACTAACAATAGCAACGCTGCTATCTCGGCAAATTACAGCTGAGTGGTGTTTGCCCCACCAGGAGCCCGGCGCTGAGAGGCTGATAAGCCAAAAAGGCCCCCTCAATTCCCAAAGCAGGGCTAAAACAACGTCAAGAAAAAAAGAAATCTCAAGGCTCTTCTGCTCTGGTGTCCTGCTGGCATCCCGAACTGGAAAGTGGACTGGTAGAGGAGAAAATGACAAAATAACCCAATTTTACATCCAAGGATTCTGAATTTGGGACAGGCGTGTAAATCGCAGACTTAATTCTATTAAAATTAAGTGTTGTGGGGGGAAAAAGTGTATAATTAAAAAGGAGATGTTAGTTTTCCCCACACACAGCTAAGATTTTCCTTGCAACTAAAGCAAGAAACAGTCCAGTTATTTGTCCTTCATCGCCAAAGCCACAATAGGGGAACTGCAAACAGTTCCAGGGAGATGCAGTGGAAGTGGTTAAAGAGCAGGATACCACAACAAACAGTTAACCGGGTGGGATATCAAGATAAACAGCTCTTGCTTACTGCAGGAGTGAAAGAAAACATCATTAACACCTCACTAAGCTAATTTGACAAGCAACATGTCTTTGGTTTGGATCACGTTTTGGAGGTGATTTGGTAAATTTGTAACGGCGAATTTTAATTTTTTTTTTTTTAATTAGCTTTGTAAATTCCTGCACTTTGCCGCTCCCCAGATGAATTTAAATTTCTCACCATCCTTACAGCTGCTGTAGCTCTCTGGCCCTGCATCATCTGCAGATGTAATAGATGTGCTTTCTACTTCCCCTTTCAGATCATTCAAGAAAACATTATGTAAAACACTGAAGCACTAAACACTTCATTTATGCAGAGAGGGAGCAGACCTGGAAGAGGTCCCAGGGGACAACAGGCTGACTGTGACTGATACACTGCTGCCCTTCAATATCTGTTCTACTGCTTGTTGGGATTTTATTTTTTCAAATTTTTATTTTTTTAAAGGCTCAGGAAGATGACCACAGAAGCATTTAGAAAACTGTGTTCCCTGAATCAGGAATCAGTCATCACATATCCACCAGGTCTGTATTTTGAACTTAAGAAATAAAAACAAGAATTAGAAGCTTATGACAAAAATGTCATTTTCCCCTGACCTCTCACCCTGCCCACTGTTTGCCTTCTAGGGATGAAGAAAGAAGTGATCTTAATCATAAGACACAAAATATTTCAGAAATAACTGAAATGTTTCTCAGTTTTTCTTCTAGATGCTTATGGGACGATGTGCTTCACATAAGAAAATAACAGGTATTAAAAAATGATACAACACATTTTTCACACAAGATTCCAGAACTGAAAGTTTCATTATTGTAGAGACAGTGAATTTTAATTTTGCACTAAGTAACACATATCCGCTATATAATCTTTGCATTACTACACTCCACTAAATATGAGGGTTATCATATCTAAGGCAATAATTATCAGAGGTTATGCACTGAAAGGAGACAGACACACAGCAATGGCTCTCTTCTGAGTCAGAATCTGAAACCAAACACTAACAGTGAGCAAATAACAGTTTTTCACTGTCTCTATATGAAAAAAGAAATCATGCTAGAAACTCTCATTACATCTACTTTGCCGGTTGTGATTTCTCTCTGTATTAGTAAAATATTCTAACAACCTTTCCTAACAATATTTTTTCACCCAGAGTATATTTAAGGAATTCTGTACTACCACGAAATTAGACAGATTCTGTTCTTGTTGTCCTGGCAGGGTATAGCTGATACATAGATATATAGATGTATAGATACAGATGCATGTATAGATATACATGTTGTGTGTATTTGTGAGCCTCTCTCCTATTAAATCTTAACCCACAGTATTTCAATTTTTCCTTCTCTTAGTTTTGAAAACTAATTAACAAATAATTTTTGGAGAGAGCACACTTCACAGAAACTTAAGTCTGATTTTCAAATGAAAATATTCCCAGCGTGTGAATGACACAGGTTTAATCACACAAGCCAACCTTGCACAGCCTGTTACAGGCTCTAACTCAGCTCACTCAGCTTCCACTTCTCCAGCCCCTGAGTGAAACACATAGAACTTCTCCTGTTCCTATTCCATAGAGATCCCTGTGCTCTGCCCCTAAAACAGCATTTCAGACTGAGCTAGCACACCCACAAACACCTACATCCTCACACACAGATGCTGCCTCCTGCAAGGTATTGCCCAAGCAATGTCGTTTCCCCAGGGAAATATCAAAGAGGAATTTGTGGGGGAAAAAAATAAATTCCAGAGCAGCCCACCAGCACGGAGCAGCTGCGCAGTCCCTGTCTGGCTTCTTGGAGTCTGTGAAAGCAGCTGTGACCCCTGTGCTGGAGCAGGAAAGCCCTGCAGATCCACACAACAACAAATCCTTTTGTCACTGCCCTGTTCCGAGCACAGAATCACAGAATCAGAGAATGTGTGGAGGGTTGGAAGGGACCCTATTTCCCATTCAGTGCCACCCCTGCCATGGCAGGGACACCTTCCACTGTCCCAGGCTGCTCCAAGACCCATCCAACCTGGCCTTGGATCCAGGGACAGCCACAGCTTCTCTGGGAACCTGTGCCAGGGCCTCTCAGGGAACAATTTCTTCCCAATATCTCACCTAAATTTCCCCTCTTTAAATTTCTACCCACTGCCCCTTGTCCTGTCCCTCCAGCTCCCGATGCAGAGTCCTTTGCCTGAAGCCCCTTCACATCCTGGAAGGTGCTCTCAGGTCTCCACACAACCTGCTCCTTCACAGGGTGAACAAACCCAATTTTCTCAGCCTGTTTTCATAGCAGAGGTGGCCCAGTCCTCCTTCCGTGGCCACCTACAAAATCCCTGCTAGGAGAAGCTGTTAAAAGCTGTTCAGGTGAGCTACCCTGAAGTCCCCTACCCATGCCTTTGTCTACTGCTGGTGTTGAAAGCAAATTCTTTACTACAGAGTCTGAACATCATAATTAAAGTGGAATTAATTGAATTCCAGAGGAATTGTTACAAAAGGAAGTTGTGCCTTGCATGTGAGATACAGCAAATTTCTTTTTCTCTGTTGAGAACTGGAGCTCTTGCAAGACAGACAGGCTGTGATTCCCTGTTAAGTATCAGCTATCTCTCCTACTCCACAGACTGTGAAAAAAGGTAGAATCAACACTTGGACAAAAATAAGCTTTCACTATGAAAATACCTAAGAATTTAAAAGAGAAAAATGTTAATGAAAATTCATGTACAGGGTTAAAGAATATGACCTACAAATGAATGATGCTGACACTTACACAAAGAAAGTATTGTTACAAGCTTGAATCTGGAAAGCATTATACCATTTTTATTTCTTAAGTCAATCAGTGAGTGGTCTTGATTTTTTAAAGCTGTGCCTCTATTATCTCGAGGGAAATCATTCAGCAGTAACTATGACATCCCTGGGTGTGGTAATAAAACGAGTACACTAGACTTGCACAATACAGTGATGACAATGTGAAAGCAGAAGTTGCTTTTGTAACAGCAGACTCTAGGAAGCTAGAAAAAATTACACAGCACCATGGAAGCCAAGAAATCTGTCAGGTTACATCAGACGGTGTAAAAATGTGATCACCAATTCCAAAAAAACAAGTTTAACACAAAAACCCTGCCTGCAACAAACTTTCCCCCTGACGAAGGCATTGCATCGACTCTTAGAGCAAAACAGCTGACGTGACTGAGATTTCTCTCAGGTTTTTTACCATACGTTGCAAAAACCTTCAGAATTGCCATCCTATTAGGTCCATGTCCCCTGGAAATTAAATTCCTTGTGGATTCACTGTTTTGCATGGGAGCAGCTCCCAGGTATTTTTTGGAGAGTGCTCCACTGTTCCTCACACCCTCAACCCCACACATTCATGGCACTTGCGGGCCCTGTAAGGATTGGGGCGCAAGGAGGGAAACCACAGAGAAACTGGGAACATCCCCAGGTGTTCAAACACACTGACACCCATCCCCACAAGGACAAAGAAGGCTCTGCTACTCCTTCCAACCCTCATCCGGCCCATGCTCAGCCTGGGCAGCAGGCTCTGATCCTGAAAGCTCTTGATGGAGTTACTCACTGGGATGGAGCTCTGGAGGTCTGAACATCCTATTTGTGGGACCTGCAGCTCTGTGCAATCACAAGAAACAGTGTCACAAAAACCCCCTCATACAGGAATTTAACTTTTCACAACATTTTCTTCATTTCTTTACTGTAGCTCAGTTATTTTTTCCTAATTTGTCTCTTACACACACACACACACACACATGCCCAGTTTGTATCCATTCGTTCTAGGACATACTCTATTCCCTGGCTTAGAGTGCTCTTTTCCCTCTGTCATGTTCAGACTCCATAATTTATAGATAAATAAATTTCTCAGCCAGCATTTTTTTCAGTTGGACTGAAGCTCCATGTAGCTTTAGCTACATACATGTTACTTTCCCTATCCCCCATACCACACAACCTTCCTCTCAATTTCAGCTTGCATTTCTTGACTGTGAATGATCAGGACTGTACATTTAATTTCAAATATAAACCATGTTGAAGTAAACAGTGAAAATACACAGAACTGATAGTGTTCAAATGTCACATAAATCAATTTGCATGTTTCATTTCTTTCCTTTAACCCTGCCACATGTACCCTGTGTAAGAATCACCAGGATACAGGAATTATCTACATTTTAGGATGCCTGGTTCTCCAGATAGTTTTGGAATTAAAAATGGTAAATTAAAATAGTAAGAACATCATATAATTCTTAAATACCCCCCTCCAAGAAAAAAGAAAGCCATGTACATAGGTTGAGTACCAAAACAACCTACTGAGCAAGTAACTACTGGATTTCTTTCATAAAAAACATTTTATCTATATGTCTTTCCTAAAAGCCTTTGGAAAACTTCCTTGTTTAATCTCTACACTCCTCAGAAACACCATATTTCACATATCTATACCATCAGCTACTTCTGTGAAGCTTAATCCCACCCAGGCTGAAAGGGTCTTTAGCTACTGAATTTTGACAGCTGTGGCATGGTCTGCTCAGGATCTACCCAGGCTGTGATTCCACTGCTTCAGAGTGCTCTGTAACCATTTCTTTCAGTGTTACTGAAGAATATTGCTCGAGAGCACTTCCTCTTAACTAATATTAAACCTATACACATACACAGATAAATTATATATATATGTGTGTATATATATATATATATGTATGTATGTATATATGTATGTATATGTATGTGTATATATATGTACATATATCTGCAAGACCCAAATCATATCTTTGTAAAATGTGAGATGCATTTCCAAAAAAGGCATGAACTGAATAAAGTTGCAGAGGATTTGCACCACAGAAATGCTCATCTCTCAAGGTGCTAAGCCACAGAAAGCTGTCCCTAATTTCCCCCCACCCCACCCACCCATTTTTTGACCAGAGTGCAACTGAATCCCTTAAAATTAGGAATACATTAAATACTACCATGGACTCCAGTGGTAATACTCAGCACTTGTAATATCAGGTATTTCTTCCACTTTTTTTCCTTATTTTACCCCCAGTGGTAATCACATAAATTGCTTCACTTCACCAAAGTAAAAAAAAAAAAAAAAAAAAAAAAAAAAAAAAAAAATCAAAGCAATTGGAGCAAAAAAGCCAAAGGCAACAATCTATAAAAATCAGGTGCAGAAGCTACTTTTTAGAACAATAAATATGGAATGGGCAACTATACCTTATAATTCCACAAACAGTGACAGCATGATTATGTGAAGAACCAACAATTCAAGCACCTTGTTGGATTTAGTATGAAATTACTATTTCACCATACAAAACCTGGCAGGTTTGCACTTTATGCATGCACCCCAAATGCTTTACTCCTCTTGTATGGTTCCCCTCTTTTTATCACTCCCTTCTGTACTTCAGGCAATATTGTACATTCACCTCCCTGCTACCCCTCTGCCTCTGAAGGGAGCTAACAAAGAGGAGCGAAGCAGAACACCCTTAAAGGACCTTCATTTTTTTTATTTTTTATTTTTCACCTTTTCCCTCATTAATTCTGTGGCTTCAGGCAGGATCAGATGTGTTCCCACCTCGCAGAGCAGGAGCAATGTCTGTGAGCAATGGAACTACTGAAGGCTGGTTTCCTATGGCTATGACTCTTGTGCTGGATCCCCTAGTGTCTAAAAAGGTGAGAAATCCAGTCAAAGCTTTTCCCTTATTTAATGCATTCATAACTTCTCTCCTCTCCCATGAGGATTTGCTAGTGTCTAATAATACAGTTGATCTCATTCCACAGCTTTTTCCAAAGCAGGCACATGAATAGGGTCTCTTTTTCTCCATCCAGGCACCTATTTCCATGAAACTAGTAGGAACCTGATATCTCTGAGACCTTTACTCCTGTCAAATCTGTTTGAAATTGTCCAGGAGTTTCAGAAGTTATTGGGGGAATAGGGAGGAGGCAAGAAGCTGGCAGTCAGCACAGGCACACAGCATGACCACATAAGCTTTGTTTCCTTAGGAAGCAGGGTAAAACACTTGCACTTTTATTATTTTTAAAACCTGCCCTAAATGAATTAGGAAATCAGCTTTACTTAGGGATCTAAACTTGTTTTCTTCCTTGTTTTTCATGTTATTTATAGTGTGGCAATAATATAATAGACTCTAGACATAACATGTGGATTCAGGTCTCAGGGCTTAAATGCATGAACAGTTCCCAACTGTGATAATTTAGATTTCAGAGGCAAAGCCCTATGAGATAGCTTAAATCAGAATTTATTTCCTAGAGGCTAAGAACAGAACATAGGCCCATTACCATAAAACAACTGCCACACAAACTTATCATCCAGCACCTTCCTTGAGTTTGAAGCTTTGAGTAAAGCTTGAGGCTTTACTCCCTGAAAGTAGGAAAGGATACCTGCCAAGGATTTTTAATTTAATCTGATTGGCTTTTTTTGTTTGTTTGTTTGGTTTTTTTTTTTCATTTTCTTCACTTACATTCAGGTTTCTAAATCAAAAATTATTCCAGAAAAAAAGCACTTATTTAAGTGTTTTTTAAAAAAACTTATTTGAGCAAAATGCCTAGAGGAGCAGACTGAGTTCTTTTGCTGAACAGTTACAAAGCATATGTAGCATGAACATGAAACACTGAAAAAAGCACCATGCAAGCCTTTTAAAACCACCAGAGAAGTTTCTACAAACATTATGAAAGTTAGACCCATATAAATGTGTTTTCAGCCAAAAATCTCCAAAATAAAAGCAAGACTTGCAGGAGTGCTGGTGATATAACTGTCAGTAAAGGTTCCAAGGTAACAAAATATAAATGATTAATACTTCCAAGATTAAAAAAAACACCACCACATTACGTGCTGCATAATAGGAGTATTTTAATTCTACCTGTCAACTGATCCTGTTCCTACATGCGAAGCCCAGACTGCAGCTTTCCTTTAAAAAATATAATAAAGCACAACTGAAATGTCTGGAGTAATAACTGTCAGATATGAAGACAACTTGTCTTGGGAGCTGCTTCCCTTAAAACACTTGACCTTTAGGCTTTGGGAAGTAATGGAAACTATAAAGTGCTGGGTGAATACACCCTTGGAGCTGACGTGCCAACTTTCTGCAGTAATCTGGGTCTGATTCCCCCCGAATATGCTGGCAGTAAACAGCTCCAGGATTGCACATGACTTTCTTTTCTTTCTCCCCCCCTCTTTGGAAAGTAAATGTATAACCACGTGAATAAGCATGAGATAATGCCTAGACCGAGGCAAAATATAAAAGTGTTCCCAGCTAAGCACTGCAAACAATTTTCCAGTGTGAGTAATAACACTGCACTCATTTAGAACAACCATTGACTATTTTCAGGATGGTGTTTTACCCTTTGTTTGAAAAAAAAAAAAATAAAATCCCTTCAGAATGTTGACAACCACTTGCTGAAGCCTTCAATATCCAAACACCTAACTATTTAATAAAAGCTTCATTGAAAGGACTTATCCTATCCCATTAAAAAAAAGAAAAAGCAACATATTGAAGACTGTGCACCTAATCTAAGCAATCTGAACATCTGTGTGTGCTGTGCTCCACCCACAAACGTGGAAATAACTCAATGCATCATGAGATATATGTACTGAGTATGAAAAAATTCCAGTAAAGCCAAAATTCCAAGCAGTGCTGAGTTCATAGAAGGACATAAACACTTCTACAAATTGTCAAGACGTGAATAGAACATTTCTTTCCATCCAAGAGCATAAAGAAACCAACAAATAATAATAATAAAAAAAATGGCCGAAATCTTATTTTAATAGAAAAATCAAATCTTATTTTCATTATTTTCTTATTTTCATAGAAATAAATCAGTGTAAGTTCAGGTATGCAGTGCAGGTGAAAAAAACTTTACTGATTTCTCTCTCCCTACAGTTACATCCCTATTCTTATTGTTCAATCTCATCAGCAGAAAAAGATCCCCCCCACCCCTTAGGGGACTCTTGCCGTAAGCTTTAAGAAAAAACAACAATTAAAGGAGTATTTTTAAAAATCAAGGAGTACTTCACTTTGTTTCATTGTCAGAGAGGCAGAAATTTGACAACAAACATTTGCTCTAGACTGCACACTCTGGTAAAAGCAGGATGAATATTTTTACAGCTAACAGAGATTGTCACTTGGTTGGAGGTGGGTTGAGGGATGCATTTTCCCCCTTCTTGTGTCACAAGAATAACCCCGTGAAGAACAGTGAAGTGTTTGTGACCACAGTGGTCCCAACATGGAGCCATGAGGGGAACCCAGCTCTCACATGGAATTAATGACACAGGGGGGCAGCCCAAACTTGAGCCATTTCCAGGTTCTTGGACTTTACATCTATTCATTGAGATTTGTATAATAATCTTTATTATCCCCAAAAATGTCTGGAGGAAACATTGTCTGACCCTGGTCAGAACTACATGCTCTATCATGTAAGAATAATTAAAATACGACATTTTTATTCCATAGGTAAAGGCCATTTCAGAGCATTAACTGATCATAGGTCATTCCCAAGTGATCAAATGCCACTTCATCTTGAATAATATGATTATTAAGCTCTATGTCAGATCTATTCATGGGCGCTACAAATCCAACTCCAGCCAGAAATTTTTCTATATGGATTATTATAATGATAAAAGGCATCAAAATCTTTGCATTCAAGAAACCCATAATAAGTTCTACTAATAGTTCTAATAAAAATAATTTTTCTGAAAGTTCAAATCACCTGAATCTATCTGAAGACAAAAAAATTCCTTGTCTTGAATCTCTTACCTAATGCTGAAAATGAACACAATTCTAATACATCTTCTCACAATGGAAGTTTCTACTCAGATGAGAAGTTGGAATGGTTTCAATTAGAAAATATTTTTCCCTGAAATCTTATAAATTCTCATCTGCAAAAGAAATATAGTTCCTAGATAAAAAAGTTAGACTAAACTGGTTGCTAGCAACACAAACAAAACATTTACTTTCTTCTCTGCATAATACCGTTTTCAAAAGTTTTCATGACGAAGTATTTAGAGAATTAATGTTTTCTTAAGCCAAGCCAACCCTGGACGAGGGAAAGCATTTTTTCCTCTCGCCATTAGGATCCTATAGAGCACAACTGGAGACTTCATGGGATCATGTTTTAGTGGTTTTGTTTGGCTTTGGTTTTTTGCTTTGCGCTTGTTCAATTCTTAAACACTCCTATTATCTTATTAGGATAATAATATAATAATAAGATACTAATACTGCCATCTTATTTACTACAGAATAATAAAATGCTCGCAGTGTGATCACCTTAAAGAACATCTGGTTGAGCTAGTGCTGTTTAACACAACTGATAAGAAAAAAAAAACCCACCAACCAACCAAAAAAACCAACCCAAAAAGCAAACAACCAACCAACCAAAAAAAAAAAGCCCATGAAAAAACCAACAACCAGAGAACAATGCATACATTGAGGTGATAAAAAAGGCAAAACTCAATAAACATATATTTCAGTCAGCAACAAGCTGGAAAAGAAGATGCACAGCAGCAAATGCAAGCTGAAGACAAAGAGGTAACTTTTCCTTTAAAGCACAAAATGTCTCAGTGCCAAACATCAACCATCAGTTATCAGCATTAAAAAAACCAAAAACACCATTCTAAAATTATGGGTAACATAAGATCTAAAGGGATGTGCCTGTCAGGAACCCATTTTGAAGGGCAGTTTCTGGTGATTTTGGGAAGCCCTGCCCAGGAAGCTCCGATGCAATACCTGACTGCAAGACCAACCTACACAGAGCCCTGCGCACAGAGAAAGTGGTAAGAAGTTTAATTTTACCATTTTTCTGATTTGATATCAATATTTCATTGTCAAACAGACAGTGCCTGGTGAGACAATGGCAACTCCAGAGCTAAACAGGCCTGATGTGCTCATATAGGTTGTTTTTTGACAAGGTTAAACAAGTACTTGCATGGTCTAGGCTGTCCTCAGGCAAGCAGTTATCTGCACTTTGCTAAATATAACTTCACTGGGGTTCTCAGCAGCCTCCTGCACTGCATGCTCAGCCACAGACCTGCAAAAACCTGGCCCCAAATAACATCTAAAACTATCCCTGCCTGAGCAAACAGGAGAGACCCACCACCATTTTAAAAGCTACAAAACTGATCACTGAACTTGCTTCCCACCAGAGCAACACGAGGGTTTCCTTAGGGACGTACAAGGAAAATGTTCCTGTGAGCAAATCCCACCTTGTGCGCACAAAGCCCACAGAAACACACGAGGAGACTTTTGAAAAGAAACCATTCCACGCTACAGGACAGCTGGTTTAAACACATGAGATGTGATTATTTATCCTGGGATGTAAGCTGGGGGAAAGTGGTGCTTTCAAGCCCCACGCAGCTGAACTGCCATGACACTGGCAGTGTGAAGCAGCCCAGGCTGGGAAGCAGAACTGTGTTAGTGACTGCACCAGCCCACACAAACAGGAGCCAGAGATGAACCAGAGCAGCAGCACAGCACACTGGAATAGGCTCTTTGCTGCCAAAACCCCAAAGTATAGGAACTCATTAAAAAAAAAAAAAAAAAAAAAAAACAACAGGAGATATCCCTATGCTGTGCCTGACTTGCAGAATTAAGAATATTATTTCATGTTTTGCAAGAGCAGAGTCCTGCAGCCAGTAGCCAACACCACTCAGACCAACCTCAGAGCTCACTGGATTTTTTTTTGGCATGTTAACACTTAAACAATCATTAAAACAAATAAAAGTTAAGTAAGGATGCCCAACACTGCTAAATAATTTATTTCCCCTTACTTTGAGCCATTGGAAATTGTTGATGGTAATCACAGTAAATGTTGCTTGAAAATAGTACCAAGGAACAAAAGAAAACAGGTCAGTACCATGCAAATTTCTGCTAACATTAATTATGTCAGAGCACACTGAAACTTGCAAAAGCAGCAGCTTTATTGTCTCTACATTTTGCTTTTACTAGAGTGTAGCAATTCAAATATGCTGGAAATTAAAATAAAAATGAGGCCATACTAACTGAATGTGGGGATGAAATTTCCAAGAAGCAAAAGAGATCTGATAATAATTTCATCACCTTTATGTGTTGAAATCTACCAGAAACACAGCCTTCCATAACAGATGCAGGAACCTCCATTGTTAAGTCTTTAAAAATACATTGGAAATACTTGGATCTTCAAAATCCACAAGTTTAACTTTAAAAATAAATGTAATTCATCCACCATCTGCCCAACCCAACTTCCAGCAAGTTGGGGTTCCTCAGAGATAGTTTTGGACTAACACAAAACACAAAATTCCTGCATCAAGAACTACAGATCAACTACTTCCAAAACGCATGGAATGGAGAAGGGTGATAAAAAGTTACTAGAAACTGCACAAAAGGGCAAAATGGACGTTGTCTCTCCAAGTTTTCACACTCTTAGCAGAAAGGTTGTATCTCACACATCTCAGCACTTATATTTGGAAGATCATAAGGGGAAAACAAGACAAAGAACAGCAGATGAATCTATTTCACCTCTCTCTAAATAAATTTGAGCAGGATTTTATTAGATAGGAGGTATCTTATCAGATATCTCAAGAACCATCAATGGTGTGCATAGAATCATCCACTGTGTGCAGAATTAAGTAGCTACAGCTTGCAACAATCCTGATTTCTCTTTCTTAAACCTGAAGTTAGAAGTAGTTTACTACAAAATATCACAGTCATGACCACCTGTGTCATGTCTGAATGAGATTCAGAGAGCCCCTTCCAGAAAAGAAGATGCACCACCAGCTGAATAAACCCTCTGTGGCTCCAGAGATTACAGAATACAAGAAACATGTCCAGGAAATCAGGCTTCTGTTTTTGTCTAAATAAAATTGCAGGAATTAACTGATATCTTACCTTCATACAAATTTCATAGATTAATCATTTGGGGCAGTACTCTGCAACAATAATTAACTGATATCTTACTTTCATGTAAATTTCACACGTTAGTAATTTAGGGTAGCATTCTATACAAATAATAGGACTGCAGCTAAAACTGTGCAATTGCAAAACTGTTTTTAGGGACATTATTCTCTTTCCCCCACACATAGTGAGGCAGATCTCATCAATGAAGAACAAAACACTTTTGTCATACCCCTCCCAAGAGGAAAGACAGCTCTCTGCAGAGCTGCAAGATAATTCACATCAAAATGAGGAGGAATCCTAACTACTATGAAAACAAATACTGTATTTCAAAACCCACTGGGAGGAGCCCATTGTGCAAGAGGTCAGGATACTTAGTGCTCCTCTACTTCAGTTCATTAATTGTAGCTAAGGATGGATTTATTTATAAATAGAAGTTGCCTATCATGCCATGATTATTGCCTCTCTTCTCTAAACCAGTTAACATAAGTTTTACACACAAGCTTCCTTTTCCTTTCCGCTGGTTCTCAAGTTAAAAAATAGCAACTGAAAAGCAAAATCCAAACAGGATGACTCCTCTCACTTTTCTCCTTGATAAATTGGGAGCAACATTTAAATATAACATTATATTTAAATAAACTGCAAGTAAAACAAACAATAACACAAATCAACTGTGATGGCTGACTTGTCCAGAAAGCAGCCACTTCCTGGCAGAAAAGTTGAGAAGTTGTAGTGTTGGAAGAGTGCATGAAACAATCCCTCCTAGCATGAGAACTTCTGCCTAGTGAAAAATAAAACACTTCTGAGTTCAGGGGAAGACTTTCTACCTCTGCAATTCTAAACTGGTTTCATACTATTTCAGACAAAGAGCACTTGGATGGTGGTGATGCCTGGAGAGCTGAAAGGTGGAATCTCACTCAGTAATCAGCAGCGGTTCGCTCTGTTCTGAACAGTGAGGACTCCTTCCATGCACCCTTTGGGGTGAATCAGATGTTGGACAGATTGTGGAGGTCTGGAGCTCAGCACAAGAAAAACAAGGAGCTGCTGGAGCAGATCCAGAGGAAGCCATGGAGCTGCTCCAGGGCTGGAGCTCCTCCACTCTGGAGGAAAGTTGGCAGAGCTGGGGGTGCTCACCTGGGGAAGGGAAGGCTCCAAAGAGAGCTCAGAGGCCTGAAGGGGCTCCAGGAGAGCTGGAGAGGGACTGGGGACAAGGGATGGAAGGACAGCAGCCGGGGAATGGCTGCCAGTGCCAGAGGGCAGGGCTGGCCGGGATCTTGGCAATGAGGAATTGTTCCCTGGCAGGGTGGGCAGGCCCTGGCACAGGGTGCCCAGAGCAGCTGGGGCTGCCCCTGCATCCCTGGCAGTGCCCAAGGCCAGGCTGGACACTGGGACAGTGGGAGGTGTCCCTGACATGGCTGGGGTGGCACTTTAGGGTGAGCTTTAGGGTCCCTTCCAGCCAAAACCATTCCACAGTTGCATGACTTTAAAGTGATTCAATCAAGTAGTAAAAGCTGTAGAAAACCAATGATACAAAAAACTCAGAGCAATTTAATCCCCCAGAGTGATGAAACATTAACATATTCTGGTACTACTCAACTTGTAAGAATGTAAGGGAATTACAGTTTTCTAGCATTATTATTTTCAGTCATGGCAACACCGCGATTGCAGGAAAGGTATCTTAAAGCTCTTCTAACACTATGTGATAATTATTCCATCATCACACCAAGGTTCTCTGCCACTCTCTCATCTTGGAGAATGCTGAGGCAACAAATCCTTCCACCCGAAAACCAGCAAAAATGAACTCAAAACAAAACAAAACAAGGGGAAAAAAAAAAAAAAAAAAAAAAAAAAAAAAAAAAAACACAAAAAAATCACCAAGAAAACCAACCAACCAGGAAAAAAACCAAAAAAACCCCAAACCCCAAAAACCCACACACACCAAAAAAAAACCAAAAAACCAAACCAAACAAAAAAAAAAACAAAAAAGAAACAAAATAAACCCTACAAACATTTAAAAACCAGCCCAACAAACAAACAAACAAAACCCAAATAAACAATTAATGCAAGTTTGTTTACCATTAATCATCTTCCAGAGCATAACGGGTTTAGAGTTCCATTTTCCACAGCATGAACCAGTTGGTAGTTTTGATAGAATCAGCCCTCTTTCAGAACAAATGCGTGTTTACAAAGACTTACAATAATATGCCAGCCATGGAAGAGTTTTTGATGTCAAGGACTCCATTATATGTTTGGGTGGAAGTTCAACAACAGCTGCTCCAGATTTAATGAAGGTAGTACTCAAGGGACCGACATTTCCTGGATTTATTTATGGGAGCTTACAGAAAATGTTCAATATGTACCAAAATATACATTGTTCAGAGACTTTCATGCTTGAGAGTGAAACTCTCAATGTTTGATTCATAATGGCTATTTCACAAGGGCTTACAGGAAATAAAGCTGTTTATTTTAATTGCATACAGCAAAAATGTTAGAAAAGAAAGATTTATGTTCTCTAGTGACAGTGAATGTTTTGGGTTAATTTGTCATGGTTACCATGGACAGAAAATAAAGGAATACTATTCAAGCACTACTGCAATTCAAGCACTACTCCAATTCATAGACAACTTAAAGTATCCGCAAATACTCAAGTCCTGTGGGCTCTCTTTTTAATCATTCATGTAAGCTTACAGCACCTTTTAAATACAGCATAACTACCTGTGCAAACCCACCATTTTACCTTTGTTTTTCTTTCCCATTAACAGAGCTGTTTTTTCATATTTCCTGTTAAAGGAAAATAAAACATAAACTTGTGAATTAAAAAAAAAAATAAAAGTAATTACACAACACTCAAAAGACTAAATAGCACTGATCTCTAATTATGTCAAGGTGGTTTTCCACTCCAGGTCAGGGTTTCTATTCTTGTTTGACTGTAACGTGACAATATCTTTAAAACAAACAAAAAAAGTGTTTTCCCTTTTCACTTGCATATTGACCAACAAAAAAAGACTATGAAGAAACAGATGAAAAACTATGCATCTGCCTATGGTTATTGAAAGATCGGGGAAATTAGTAGCATGAGGAGAATTATGATAAAGATGAACACTGGAAATTGGATTACAGTGTATCCTCTGAAAATGGAAATAAAATGCAAATTTAAAAACTGTTCTGCATTTTACCTTTTCTTTACTTTGAATAGTCCAATGTCTGTATTGGCCAATGCTTTGAAAAGTAGAACCACTGCCTACAGGTTCACACCTACTCTGTGGAAATTTTAGCTTTTCACTGTTTTGTCTTTGTTTTCCTGAATCTGTGACCAGACAATGGTCTGGTCACACACTGCCAGTTTTTATTGTGTTTTCTTACACTGTTTCAGCTATTAGGGTGTTAACTGGTAAAATGACAGAGTAGAAATTAATGTCAGACTGAGCAGAAATTAATGTCAGAGCATTACAAATGCTTTTTGCCTGCCTGTTGAAATACTTCATTTTCAGCATCATCACACCTATCCCAAAACCTTTTCCTCTTGTATTCTGAGCTGCCAACTCTGTCTTCAGCAAAAAGAAAACAGAAAACAGTAAATGACAAATTTCAGCATGATTTCAGTGCGTTTAAAAATCTTGTGATAGATAAAACTCTCATCTTTCAGCTATTTCTTGGGTCTCACAAAGCATTAGAAAACTCAAATACCCTCCTGCAAGTGTGAGCTCCATTGTGCCTTTTTGCTAAAAATCACTTTCATTGTGAACGGAGACACAAAAATGAGGAGCATGCCTTCTGTTTTTCTTTCCACTGTTCCACTGGTTTTCTCCTTTCCTACAAAACTCAACTCATTTTGCCACAGACTATTTCCTTTCCGTCCATTTTTCACCAAGTTTTTTTGTTTACCAGTACAGATGAATGTCCAGTGTTGAGAGTAGTTCTTTTAACTCAGATTACGTGTCTGAAGCATTGTTCAAATTGAAGCCGCTTCATTGTTTTTTAAGAAAAATGAACAGAGAAACAGAATTTAATAAAAAAGCGTAGTTCTCAACTTCTGTTTCTTCTTTTCTAACACCTGCATTAAAAAAGTGACAATACACAAGAACAAATATATTTCAGCCTGAAGCTAAACAGCTTTTTGCAGCATACAGTTGACTGACAAATCAGTTATTTACACCATTTCCTTTCCAGAGCTATAGAAATCATGATTATTTAACTTAAAAGCTAAATCTCCTGAGTGCAGATGGCCCACGATTCACACGCCTTCAAATTTTCCTCCAATAACACAAAATTGGATTAGACAATCTCAGCCACTGCTGAAAAGGGATATTAACAAAGCACAGCATCCACTTCTCCTTGCCTTTGGCTAATGAGCACTTCTCCAGCTTTTACTCACATTCTCCACAGGTTGGACTCCAAAGTCCTCAACCTTTTTTCTTAAGGATTTGTCATTAAGGTTTGTCCTTTCTAATTTAAACATTTCAAATTGTTGTCATTCAGAATGAAATGTAAAGGAGGGGGTCAGTAATGGCACTAGGAGAACAGATACTTGTTTGCTTTTGTCAAGTTAAACTCCGGCTCTAATGACTCATCCAAAAAAAATCATAAGATTTTTCATTGTCCCAAAATCATAATATAGAGCTCAAATATATTAACTCATCTTTTGTTCCATAGGGTTTTTGATATTTTTAAGCTTTTAAACCCTGTTTCCCCTAATGTTCACAATGGGGACTGTCAAAACTTGAGTGAAAGCTAAAATTCTGACTCAGCTAGGCAACTGTGGTAGGTACCAAATAAATAATAATTTTTTAAAAATCAGTAAAATGCATCCATTTAGCCTTCAAATCTTGTATATTACTGTTTAGTTTGGATGTTTCCCATACCAGTACTTTTTTTTCCTTGAGACATGACCTAAAGGGGTCTAGATGCTACTGATATATACAGAAACTCCATGCAAAAAATGGGAAATGTAATTAAAATTATATTTGATGAACAAATACAGGAAGTAGTCTATAACCTTAAGGAAGTGAAGCCCCACAATTAGCATTAGTTTTCATAGTTTTCTCCTTCTCTGTAGCATTTAATTCCAGAACAATTTTCCCTGCCAAAAATCATATGGTAGGCCAGTAAAGCTAAATTCATCCCCTCATTCCTTAGAACAGCCTGAAACCTATTTTTCATGTATAATAATCCAGTTACCAACATCAGAAAGCTCGTCCTAAGTCCATTAATTGCCTTTCCATCACAATATGGTGGCACTGAGCAGCTTTAATCAAATTTGTAAATAACATCGGCAATAAAAAAAAAATTAATTAATTTTTCCTCAATATTCCTGCTCAGCCTGCATTACTCCCTGCATTTAGTAGGGCTGAATGAAAAGTGAGAGCTATTAACAGCTTTCTTTTTAGTAGCAATTAGCTAATTAATGGCCTTTTATGGGGCTGGCTGCTGTCACCACCCGCTCCAGCTCTGACTCAGGTCACCAGGCAGCACCAGTGAATCACTGGATTTGTAAAAGTGGAACTTTTATGATGCAGCTGAGACCTTCCCCTCATCTTTTTCTGCCCCTCCCAGTGGGTCAGCTCCTGCCTGACAGGCAGAATCACTCTTCTCAGAAATTAGCTCCTGCCCAGTAGGGCTGTGGAAGAAGCCTCAGCAAGTCCAGACTTGTAAATATTCAGAAGGCATCTATTATTTTTACATCACCTTTCCATTTGCCTTCAGCTACTGAGATTGCTCTCCTTGCAAGGCTGAGCTGGAAAACAGTTGTTAACCTAAAATTCCAGGCACCTGTAAAAAAACCATCAACTTTTCAATCTCAACCAACACACCTGAGCTGAAGTGAGCTCAGGGGATGTGCATTTCTGTTAGCAAGTCATATACAGCCATCACTTTGATGTTTCTCCTTTCCAAAATGGTGCTCCTGTGCGTGGGTTTTTTTTGGTTGCTGCTTCAAAACTGATGTAAATACACAATACTTCCATTGTTCAGTCACAACTAGCAATTGCTTTATATTGGAGCTGTTATTTACAGCAGTCAGGTTTCAGGAGTTAAAACCCATTTCAGCCCCACTGAGGCTCAGAGCACAGTCCTGTCTCTGTGGCTCTCCAGTCGAGCCAAGAAAGAAATAAAATATAAGTTTATATGAGCCTTACTACCAGAGTCAAAAGAAACTTCTTTCAAGGGAAGACTGGAAGTTTTATTCACTCAGACTGCCAACCTGAAACTGAAATAGCTGAAGGGCAAGGCCTTAAAGCAATTCCAATCTGGACCAACAACGCAACGATTTTTAATATTTAAAACAGTTGCCTTCCCACAGGTCATAAGATTGTGCACTTGTCATACAACTCAGGAGAGAGAAAACGGTCTGGGTATGGGGCTGAGACTACTTTTTAATTAATTCAGTGGCCTAATACTACTAAATTAACTGTATGCTTACAGCAAGGGGCCCAGGAAGGCTACCATACCAGGAACTTCATTAGGATCATGGAATATCCTGAGATTGATGATCCTGATGGGTCCCTTCCCAGTCCAGGTTCTGGCCCTGCACATGACAGCCCCAACAATCCCCCCTGTGCCTGGGTGTGCTGAGGAAACACCACATCTGACACCTACAGCACAGGGCTGTCACAGGTGTTGCTGTGCTTTTATTCACAATAAATAAAGCCGGTGCAGATATGACCCAAGGAGCACTCAGCATTTTTCTCTTCATTACCCAGATTTATATTTAACCTTTTAATCAACTTACATGGCCTTTTTTGAAGGAACAAAAAGAGAAGTGAGGTGAGTACATATGTTCACTTCTCTTTTTGAGAAGCGAACATAATTTTTACTTTATAAAACAAGGTGCCAACAAAATTATCATGCAATTACATTGATCTAATAGTCTTGATTCCATGATAAAATTCAACAAGTTACAAACTTAAGTGTGCTCTTCTATGTAATATCTTCCTTAGTAACTAATGGACTGTCTTCGTGATACAAATATTTTTGCTTTTCAGATTCAGAAGAGGAAATGGATCAGTCTCAGCTGTCTAAAGATTTGCTAGAAGATTTAAAAATACTGAGGAAATTATTTTAAAGATTGGCACAGAGTATTTCCAAAGCAGTCTGCATTAGACCACTACAGTAACTGCAACCCACCAATGTGAGTTCTGCAAGACACTTCCAAAAACAAATGAGATACAATGAAAGTGATGGCCTGCAACCAGGGCTGAACAGAAGCCCTTCATAACTCAGGAACTTGGTGAAAAGAGCAGTGCTGCAAGCTTTTCCAGCATATTGTCCAGTGGGTGAGTAACCAGCAGGAACCACCCTGTCCTGGACCGGTGCTGCCTCCCCGCCTGCCAGCTCAGGCCCCACAGCAGCTCCAAAATCCACTGCTAAGGTACATAGGCAGGGACTAAAGACTGAGCTTAACTCCCTTTGTTTGCTTGTTTGTGAACCTGGAGTGATGTCTGGAGGGGAAAAAAAAAATGAACAAAAATGACACAAGACACGATTCTCTGTTTGGTTTCTAAGACCATCAGAGCCAACTTCGTGCTGAGTTTTTCTTTAATTATGCAATCATCCTAAATATTCACACAATATTTCTTAGCTTTATTAAAATATAAACTTGTAGGGATAAAAAACAGGCTGAGAAACATCAGACAACTTATACAGATACTCAGTGTTGCTACAACATGGTGATCACAAGCTGCAGAAGATAATCCTGTTAAATGAACGAACTGCTTGCACACTGTGATTTTAAGGGAGATTGTCTCTTTTTTCACTTGTTTATTGTCTGGTTTCCACAGCAATACACTGCCTGTTTGTTTTGAACATGACATGGAGAGCACATTTGTTCAAGGCACTATTTTCTGAGCTTTATACTGTACGTGCACTGATGGTCTCAGGCCAAAGGAGACGCAGCACTCCGAATGCACAAAACCCAAAAGGATCCAAAATGAGCTTTGGCCAGGCCCAGTTTTAGAGCACCAAAATGTCAAGCTACAGCTGCTCTGCCTTAATGAACTGCCCAGCTTAACCCAGTCCTTCTCCCCATCTCCCCCTGGGAGAGGATGATGACCCTGTGTCAGTTTATCTCACCACATGTATGTATCTCACCCAGAGGCTCCCTGCTTTGCGTCCTTCTTTTCTCACCTCCATCTCCAGCCTCCACACAGGCACAAACCACTTCACAACAAAACAATGTTTCACACGATTTTACGACCCCACAACTATTCTTATTCATTCACAGAACTGCCACCACCAAGAGTTTACAGGGAGGAAAGAGTAATTTGCTTTTCCCAGTCTCAAAAAGCACTAAATTCAAGACAATAAACATACCTATTTCACTTCCAGTGTCTAAGTTTTGACCTTTGCTCAAGTCTCTCCAATATAGAAAATTGCTGGCAAAAGCTACAAGCCCAAACTCCTCTCAAAGCCTTTCAAGAGGGTTCCTCTGAAGAAATTTTAAAATATTTCTCCAATTTCCAACAACTCTTTCTGCTAAAGTCTAAGGTTATAAGGTTGCACTCATGTTTTGGTTTGAAGAGATCACATCTTTCAACTCACTTTTGTTATAAGAAACAAGAAACTGCCCGGTTTCCTCATGACAACCACTTCCACCACTTGCAAAATGCACTCAGACACTTTTTTTTTTTGCTCTCCAATCTCAAAGTGACACCTCATTTCTTCACTCTGCAGATGATAAGCCCAGAAACAGTCAAGAGCCACACCACTGCCCTGGCGCTTTTGAAAATCTTCGGTTTCTGATACAACTTTCATTCCTGGACGTTATTGTGCCTTACCTAATTCACCAAAATGGGGGAAAGAAATGCTGAACTTGCATGGCAGACTCTCATTTCAAAGCAATGCAAGGATCAAGACAAAAAGTAACACAAGATATAAAAAACTAATGTGGGAACTCACTGACATTTTATTCTCTGAACACAGAAGTGGAAAACACAGCAATGGATACCTCAAGGACACAACCTGCAGGGATGAAATCTTCAGATTTCATGGAGCTTTTCTATCTACAGTAGACATGAAACATACCACATATATTTTAGGCTTGAACAACAAGTACAGATGTAAGAACCACAGCCATTACTTATTTCACTGAGTCTCAAATCCTCAGACATTTCAATGGAAATAATTAAATCCAGCTTTCGTGTAGAATATGGAAACCTCTGCAACACTACCTCAAAAAAATCTACTGTGATACTCTTCATCCACAGATGCAATCTTTTATTTTTTTTCACTTTTAGGTCAGTCTAAGTGATCCTGACATTCTCTTCTTTGGACATGAGTAAGTATAGGGATGTAAGCCTTGATCCTATCCTGCAGAGGGATTTTTTTGTAAAGGAAATTTACCAGCCAGAATTACATTTTCATTCTGTAATCCCTTTAGTATTTTAGCAGACTTGCCTATTACTTTAATTCCAGACTGACTACAGCACAGGCAGCTTCAGATTTCAACACCAACAAGTGGGATAGGATACCCACTGCATGCTGACAGAACAGTAGCACATTTTCAAGTCTTCCATAACTTCCCATGGATTTAGCATTAAAACCAGACTTGAGCAAGCCAGAAATCAGTTCAGCCAATTCTTTTTGCTCTCTTGGACACCATTTATTTGAGGAGAATGGTAATTTAAGTGTTTTCATCTATGTAATATCTTCCCTAGTAACTAATGGATTGTCTTTGTGACACACAAATATTTTTGCTTCTCAGATTCAGAGGAGAAATACTAATGGAACATCTTGGTCTGCTCTGAAGTGATGGCAACTTTTTTCAGCATTATTCAGAAACCCAATAAGCCTAACAAGAATATAAGCCTAGCACAATTCACAGAATGTTTTTCAAAAAGAAAGCATTTATTCTCTTAATTTTATTAGTTGCAGGTTTTTTTCATTGTATTATTCTGATTATCTTTTGTAAACTCACTTTTTTATATCTAGTCTTTTGTACTCTGACACTCCCACGTAAGCAGGAAAAGCCTATTTAAATGTGCTTTCTTAAGCAAGAAACTGTGAGACTTTTGATCCTTTAAATGCTTTAAATCTTGTTGATATAGTTCTATGTACTTGATTCAACCATCTGTATGGTCTTTATTACCTTTTCTAAAGGCAAGGCAGCATAAAGCAAATTAATCAAACAAGAATCAATCACCCTTTACATCTGTGTATAGGAAATCCACCATAATCTGCACATAGAGAACACACAGCTAAAGAAACTAAATCAAAGATATTGGCTTTGTTATTAAAAAAAAAACAAAAAACCAACCAAACCCCAGGCCTACATTCCCATTATTAACTTGCAGCATTATTAATTCCATCTCATGTTTCTGTAATATTTTAATACCTCACTTCAGGGCAGCCATGAAGGATTTTCATAACTTCCAGAGTGATGGGAAGACAGATATGAGGTTAGCTCTGAACTCCAAAAACTCCCATGCAGCAGCCCAGGCTGCTGCCAAAAGACCACAGATGGATGCCATATGAGCAGCTGAGACCGTGATGCTGAAGGGGAGCCATGGAAATTCTTTGCTTGTAATGTACTCGGGCAGTTCCAAGGTGTAACATGCACCAAACTCAGTGTTTTAGCAGTTTTAATCTTCATCTTGATAATTTTATAGCTGTGCTCAGCAATAAGCTTCAGGGGAGGGACTCAAAAAAGCAAGGTGACAGAAAATTAACGTGAAAACATTGCAAAAAAGATGAATGTTACAAACAGACCATGAGAGACAGAATCAGTTTTGAGATTGTTTTAGCTGATTTTTTGTGCTATCAGAATTTAGTGCAAAAATCCAATTATGTTTTTCTTTACAAATCCAGACACTGATTTTATCACAGTGACTTTTTTTTTTAAAGGAAAGGAACAGGCTTTCACTTCTGTTCAGAATGAAGTCTCCAAGTTACAAGCTATCTGTGAATTAAGTCCTTTTGTCATTTGATAATCGAGAACTGTCCACAGAGAGAGCCCAGAAACAGCTTCTCTAATACTCCTAAATTGCATATGACTAATCCAGGGGAGTGGGGTGGAAAAGGGGGATGGAAATCTGCCTGGGCTGAGTCACTGTGAAGGCACAGTAAAGAATGACTGCTGTACAAGTCCAAAGCTATTGAGACATAAATTGGCTGACCTAGTAGCCAGTTTTTAAGGCTTAGCACAAATATGAGAAGTGAGCCCTCCCTTGACATCTCACACTTCCCCTTTCAACAAATGAAGTTTCTGAGTTGCACTGAGAAATCATTTTCAACTTACGAGGACGCCACAAAGCTGAAATGATCAGAATTTAGAAGCTTCAAACTGAAAAGCTGCTGCTTCAGCTGTGTTTCATTGTTTGCTCCAACAGGATCCAGCTAATGGACTGAACAATAAATAGTATTTCTGAAACCCAAACTCACTTGTAATTGTGTTTGACAAATAAGTTAAAAGTTCCAGGTTCTTTTTCTTGGCTATCTGTTGTACTGCTGACTTAAGTGCTGCACATCACTCTCTCTCAGCAGTGAGAACTTCCTCGTGTAACACTTGGAAAAGGTAAAACAACAAAAAAGACAGGCTGAAATTCCTCAGAGAATACGTACACGAAACCTCCCTAAGTCTGAGAAGGCCAGCAGGCAGACAGATCAGCTTTTAAAGTCACCACAGAGAGTGGACTATGAAAAACTGATTTCAGGAAAAAAAACCCAAAATTTTTATAGTGTTAATCCCAGTGGAACTTCCAGAAAAAAAAAGATATTTTATTTGGACAGAAGTGTCCAAACTGAAATATCTACAACAGCACTACTATAAAACTATCTAGTGTCCATGCCATTGCAGGCAACTGCTGCCATCCCCACCAATTACAATGGCACACACAGCAAAATAAAAGAATCCTATGACCTAAAATGCTCTACAACAATCATTTGAGGGCTTTATCTACAGAATGTTTTAAAATTAGCTTCCATGCCCATGGGAAAGACCTGATGGAAACTCAAGATCTTGCCTATCTTCCATAGGTGTCAAGTTGATAATGAATGGAAAATTTAGGACCTGCTAAACAGCTGGGCATCTACTGCAACCAGAAGATAATCCTTGGAAAACAAACACTGAAGGAAACCAGATCCTATCTCTCAAACAACCCTCCTTAGCCCATGGCTATGAATGCTCACTCTTCTTCACTGAGGAGAGCAGCTGGGACCTGTAACAGGATGAGCTCCCAATTAAATGCCCAACTTCAGGGCAAACCAAGAGTCCATTCAGACATCTTTTGGGAAATCCTTAATTACTGGGGAAAAAAAAAAAGCCCTACAGGGTTCAAATATGTCTTAGCTACAGCTTCAGGTTTTATTGGCACCTTCTTTTACTAAAGTAAAAATGCATGTTCACTTCTCAAAAGGCATGTTCCTTCAACAAAGGCCACATAAGTCAATTAACAGGTTAAATGCACTTTTTGAAAACTTGCTCTAAGTTTCCAGTGGCGTTTCTGTAGAAATACCAGAACATTTCAGCTAATAAGGTCATTGTGCAATCCAAGCTGTGTTAATGTAAGACACAGGGTTAGTTCCTAAACTACCGAAATTCTGTAGCTTGGGTGTTAGCAGCAGCCAATCTATGCCATTTGTCAGCAAGAAGCTGGTTTTGAGTACTACCCAGAAGCTTTGAGAACAAATACAGTCTCCATATTGCACACAGTACTCAGAAAACAGTAATTACACAACACTGATGATGGATTCAAGCAAATATCACAGACTGACACCACTTACAGGTTACCTCTGCACTATAAATTTACTTTTCTGAATTCTAAGAAACACAAAAAAAAATGCTTTCCCACATTTCCTCCTGCATTTCCCATAGCATATCCCAACATTCAAGAAACAATTTCAGAATATTTTTTCCTTAACTGCTGTTTTAGCCTTAGAGCAAAATACAGATTTCCTTCTCAAATCAATGCACACCCCCCTGATCTAAGGCTACAGAGAGTTCAATATAGCCTGGAGAACCTGAGGTTGCCATCATATACCAATAAGTTGCAACATTTCATATCTAATTTTAAAAAGAGTGCCTATGATAAAGGCCACTCTCCCTTGATTGCCATTTTCTCTTCAAAAGCACTAAAACAATAAGGCACAAAGGGTTTTTGTCACCCACCAGACTACTGAAGCATTAACAGCTTTATGGAGAAACCCACATCAATTTTTCAACAAAAATTACTACATTTCTTTTACCATACGGAAATATATTTCTTTCCAATGTCATGGTCTGGATCAGGTTTAAAGTTGCAGCCGAAAGGAAAACACTCCTGTGTCATGGAATTGATGTTATTTTCCTAAACCATGTGACCTTACATGTAGGGACTTTAATTTCTTTTTTAATTAAAGTAGCTGCCATTTGTTGAATGACATCATTTTCCATGCTCAAGTACATAAAATGCCCAGTTTTGTAACTGTCACTGAGCAAAACCTGCAGAGTCACTCACACACCATGAAATACAAGAATTTCTTCAGGTAAAAGAAACAGAGAACTGAAAATTAATTGTCTAGAATCCAAGACTGGTGGATAATTGAGAAACGTTTCACTCCACCCAGTTTTGATGAATCAAGACCAAGTATGTCAGATGTGGTAAATGAAACAAAAAGCAGTTACAGAATACTGTTGACCTCTGAATTAGATGTGCAATCACACAGAAAGCCTCCACTACAAAATGATGGTGTCATGAAATTTTAACCTATGAAAGACAGACAGACACGTGTTTTTCTCAGATAAGTCACTGACTCAGTTTTAAGCTTCTCTTTTTCAGTAAGGAAACTCTAACACTGCTGACGGAGCAGTATGAGAAACTCTGAGTTTAGACAGATAGATTTTGTCCAAATCTAGCTTACAGCCTTAAAATTGCAATTAAAAAAATTTAAAGATTAAATTTAAAATAGAAAAGTCTTTTATAAGAAAAAAAATTGGTTTGAGAAGGGAGAAAAGTCCAGGGTGGTTGTCTCACCAGCTCTAGGGATACTGGGATTAACTAGCTCAGCTTTATCAAGCACTACAGCACTGTCTGAAGAGATATTTCTTCCAAACACACTACTGATTTTCATAGGAAAAAGAAACCACAAGCAAACCCACAACAAAACATTAAGCTGTCAAGAGAATACAAGTTATTGTTAAAGCAAAACACCTTTAATAATTCCCATTATAATTTTACACGAAGTTAACAGAAGTTGTCTTTAAGATCCATACCAGCCCTAAGTATTCAATTATTTTGCAAGAAATGGAAAAGATAAAATTGAGCATATATGTATGAATATATACCATTATACACACATGATATATATGTAAATCATTCAAATATGATGACCATCATCTCTGAACACACACATTCTCAGAACATTTCCCAGCACACTTCACCTAGCTCTTACCAGGGGAATTAACACCGTCTCAAACACATTTGCATTCTCTAAGAGCTGTTTTAGTACCCAGCAAAAAGAATGACCAAGAAGTTACGGGGAGCTTTAACACAATGAAGAAATTGTTCAGAAAAATATGTGGAACAAAAAGCTCATGCTTTTGTAATATGAAGAAAGGAGCACAACAGATGTGAAATGGTTTAGTGGATGTTTC
Organism: Nesospiza acunhae; assembly: GCA_013398715.1. Lineage (NCBI taxonomy): Eukaryota > Metazoa > Chordata > Aves > Passeriformes > Thraupidae > Nesospiza > Nesospiza acunhae. The sequence continues at coordinate 142,385 of VZSU01005292.1, forward strand.
TGTTTAGACAGACCTGGAAAATGGAGTCTCCTAACAAATAAAAGATAGCAGGCAGTTCCTACGGTCTTAACAATTCTCCACAACGACTCTTGATTTGTTATTATTACCGCAAAGCTCTTTAAACAACTTGGACTCTGAATAATATACACAGAAGTACGAGAGATTATGGATAAAGGTACTAATTCCAGAGAAGTGGCACCCTCTGGAAGCTTGTTTCCCCGAGCTGGCGTGGTAGGGTTAGGCAGAATGCACGTGTAACTCAAATTTTGGCATCCTGCTGATTATGTATACTGCTCCTGCTAGCCTCTCCACAATAGTGGTCTTGATTAAAGAGCATTGTTCAGGAAGGGGAGCACATGCATTTGCAGATGGCATAAACATGCTGCAGTGACTAAACAATGTTTGATGAGCACATGCAGCCCTGGCAGAGCCCCAGCTTGTGTTCTGCAAGCCTTGCCTGACAAACTTGAGATAAAACACACAGCTCAGCCATGAGGAGCAAAGGCAGCAGCTCTCCACTACCAGGAAACAGTTGGTAATAAAGGTGTGTGAATAGATGTCACACTCCTCAGTTTAGGTATTAGCCTGTCCCACAGAAGTTAAACCCAAAATTAAGTATCTGCTGTCTTTCATCTCGTGTTGGGGTTTTTCAGTGGGGGAGTGCTTAGTTTTTACTAGACCCGGATCAAAAAAAAATACTATTTTATTATCTTATTCTCTCCACATTTTATCTGTCCTGATTATTTCCCACAAATGAAGACCCTCAGTGATAGTGGATAAGGTCAGTCTTATCCTCTGTAAGTTTACATCTTGGCATTCAACAAAGAAAATAGTTGTTTTAGAAAAATTGGTTTAAAAAAGTTCTGGAGGACCACATTCAAAAAGGAAAAATTAAAGGACTGGTACCTGCATGTTCTTTTCCACAGAAAGAATGTCCTTTTTGCAATCATGCTGGTTTTATCCCCAGATCACATCACTGAAAAAAAGAACTGCTAAACTGTAATTATGTCAGGTAACTAATAGAGAGAACAGCCCCTCTCCCACTGGTTAGCACAGCACTTCTGCTACCACATGTCCACCTAAGGGCCCTATTAAAATCCCTTTCCCAAACATCTTTAGTGATTTACCCATAGCCTGCAAGGATTTTTGGGAACAAAACATCTTAGTTATGTAGTTTACACGCTTTTAAAGCTAGCACACCCACATAAGAACAGGCTGGTTATTTCTCTGATGTCTTGAAGAGACAACTCATATTTAGTTATTTACAGTCAAGGAAAACCTGGGGGTTTGCCCCTCATCACAGCTAACAAAACCTTCAGGTGGTCTCAGAAACATAACAGTTTTCTTGCATACAAATCAGTGCATATAAAACCAAAATAAATACTGTATATATGAATGCAGTCCTTATTTTAATTCCTCAGTTTTGACCCATGTCCTAGGCAATGTCTTACTACTATTAAATGAGATGAAACCTACATTGCTCAATGTATTTCAGTCCACCAAGTCAGTAACACTGGCAAAAACAAAATTGCAGTGGCCCAGCAGGTCACATGACTACAATTTTAACTCCTTTGTGAGCCCAGGGAAGTAAAAGATGACAGTGAATTGTTCTGTTTTCAATTATTAGCAAAGAAAACCTCCCCAAAACTGGAAATAAAATAGTGCTTGTGAAGGCTAGACAAGTTCACATTTTTTCATAACTGTTTATCTTCCCCACCTCAGGCTTAGACCTCTCACCTAAATCAGAACCTGCTAATCAGCAGCTCAAGTTAGTGTCTAAAAGCTACATTAGATAAATCCTTTTCTTTTTTTTTTTTATTTTTTTCTTTCCTGACAGTGATTCAACTGAGAGGAGAAGAATATGGACTCAGGATAGACTGAAAGAGTAGAGTCAGGTTTATTCCAACTAAAGAGCAAAATTCATCCCTGATGTTCCTGGGATGGATTATCTATATAGAACAACAAATTCTCTTTCCAGCTGGAATTGAACATGTACAAAACACAACTGCAAGGCAACAAGTTCAGTGTAAACTAATGGAAATAAATCTCCCATTGTTTTGCAAGATGTACAGCCATCTATTAAATGAGCAAAGAACTAGTATAAAAAAAAAAACTTGACTGCTTCCAAATCCCAGTTTTTGGCACCTCTGCAGCCCTAAGAGTATTGACAATGTTCTGTTACAAATCTGTGTTAAGCCAATAACCTACAGGTATTATTCACACACTGAAAAGACAATGTGCTTTTATGAACGGAACAAAAACCAGTATCTCAAACACCTAAAAAACCCCAAAGCTTAGGACTTATCTGAGAAAAACACATGCAGAAGGTCTAGGATTTGGGTTCCAAAAATAAGAAGAAATTATTCACACTAGCAAAGCAGTTGACATCTAATTTTTAATGAAATGTCAGGCATTATTTGCAGAGGTACCTGAGAGGAACAAGAAAAGAGAATGAAACAGATAATCTTCTATGGAAGAGCTTTTTCCTGGAATGATACTACCCAGAAACCTACCCTCGAAATTGTGTGATGTACCTGCCTTTCTTGGAAACATATTTTTTGCAAGAGAACCACATTTTCCAGTGAGACTAAAATATTTCAGAACAATTCTAATTGAATCTTCCACTCACCAGCTCTAAATCCATGTGCAATCTGGCGTGTAAAGTTTAAAACTCAAAGATGCTTAGGCTTTGTCCTCATGATAAAAAACACTCATTCCACATATTGACATGTAACAGGCAGTAATTAACATTCTGTCAAATCCTGTGGGCAGGCAGAACACCTCACAGGGTTTTTAAGTTTTTTAAACTTAACAAAGTTAGTATGGTAAGTTTACCATACTAAGCCTATGGTAGTGCTGTTCCACCAGAAAAAGAGCTGATCTCGCTCTCCTCATTGGACACAGAGACTTATTCTTCGCTGTCTTCACTGTTAAAAGAAAATTTCATTTTTATCTTTGTCTACTAATACAGACTGAATTCAGAGTAGAAAACCAAAGAGACATGTATTTTAAATCACTGCAGCATAAGGAAAGAAATCAACAGGAAGTGCAACACTTTCCTCACTGCACATTCTGCTGCTCCCTTATTTCTTCATCTCATCACCCCATAATATTTCCATATTTGTCCCTTTTTAAAAAATGAAGGACATCCTGAATTTGCCCTTTTCTTACATTTCAAAACATCTTCTGTAACTGCAGCAGAAGTAATAGAGGTGTTGAAGTTGTTCTGAGAGGGTTTAAACATATCCATTCGATATTTGATATGGAAAAGGTGCTATTTTAGTGAACCTAAGAGTTAACATGAGGTTGAGAGCTCTCCTGTGCCTTTGCAGGTAGAAAGAAGAATGCTTCCTCTGGAGCTGTGAGAGGTGAGAGAGCTTCTGAAGAGAAACCACTGGTGAGATTCTCGTTGGTTTCCAGGCCCTGGCTGCTGCTCATCCTCACAGAAAATAAAGGACTGGGGTCTTGCAGTGAAGGTTTAGAGCCCACACACAGTAATCTCTTTTCCAGAGCACCTACTGTCCTCTGTAATTTGTGTCTGGGAAACTAAAGCTTGCCAATATGCTGTGATTTAAAGATTTCTTCCTCCTAAAAGGAAAGCATTTGCAAATGAAAGCAAGCCTTGATGTCCACACAGGGATTTGAAATGCTCAGCAGGTATTCCAAAAAGGGAAAATCTGAAAAAATCAAGAGGAGAGACGAGGAGAGGAGAGACAACACAATAACACCAAGAGGGAGAAAGAATAACTGACAATTTTTCTTGCACAAATCCAAATCTGTTATTTTATGAACACGTTAAGTATACTTGAAATATGTTTAGGCTCTCATTGTACTCAAGAAATACTAAGATGCACTTTATAGTGTAATTTACAGTACGCCTTAAAGCACCTTAACTACTATTTTTGTCCAATTGGATAAGTCTAGTGAAATACACAGATCCTAATAGGTTGAGAAAAAATGAGGAGAATTTATTCATCACAGTGTCTGATTCCTCCTTTTTCAACAATACCAGTTTTAAAGGCATAAATTGCCAGTATTTTAAATTAATTTCTCTAAACTACTGCTTATCAGGAGCAGCAATCAAACACATAATCTAATAGCTAAGCAAAGAAAATAGCAGAGCTTAATTAATTCACCAGGACTTCTGTCACACCTTGTACAGATACACCTTGTATGTGAATTGCACACCTACTAATATGGTAGGGAATAATTTTCAGAAATTGTTTTTCTTACCTCAAGGCTACAGAAATTATGCACTGCATTTCCAGTGTACCTGAAATATCTGAAGGAATACCCGAGGTGAGGTGGGGAAAATCATGTGGCACTCAGAATTCTGAGATTACTTACAAGATAACACTTGATGTTTCTACTACACAAGGCACATTAGAAGCCAGCTATTTCTAAAATGGGCTTCCAAGAAATCCATTCAAATGTCCACTCTCAGGTCCTGAAGTACACAGACATTAAGTGATATAAGTGATATGAGAGTCATTACTTTTACACTGACCCAAGGATTAATCATTTCATCTTCCTCTCTCCTCAGCTGGTGGAATTGCCTGGGAAACAACCTGAACTCTCAGTGACCTCTGCTAACCAAACAACACATCCTCAGTGGTTTGGAGCAAAGTAACTACTCAGACCTTGAACCAAGATAGTTTGGACAGCACAAAGAGCTCTACCAACTGCATTTCTCTCAGTTAGCATGCTGTGAAAAGTTTGGTTAGCACAAGCTTCTCCAGCCTTGTTTTCAACTTTTAGTAAACTTATAATGAACTCATAGGCCCGACCAGGGAAAAGAAGCCACAGGAAATGGGGGAGACAAATAACAGCATCTCTTCCATCATCCTAATTAGCAACAGCGCTGCATCTAAGGTGGAATTTGTTAAGCTCTTACCCTCCCTATTTACAAACTTAAGCAAAAGGCAAGGAAAAAAAAAACCCAGAGCCTGTCACATTACTGTAAAAAAAGAGACTGCTAGCACTCAAATAATTGTTTATCAAAGGCTATTTAGTCTATTTAATTGCCAGCCCCGAAGAAAAGAAAAAAAAAGAAAGAGCTTGCCGGATTTCCATTATTTATTATATGTGGAGTGACTCGCTGAAGCACTTGGAAAGATTTACTTCCCAGTGGTCACCTACTTAGATCAAGCACTAAATCACTGCCTCTGTGGCTGGTGTTTGTTTAGGTGGCAGCAGCTGAGCTGGACCAGCCTCCCTGGCCCCTCGCCGGGGTCTCCGTGTGTGTGGCCCGTCCAGGGCTGCAGCTGGATCCGCACACAATTCCCACTGTGCTCCACAGACATTGTTATTCCAGGGTCCTTCCCGACACCCTAGGCACCCCAGACACGGCTCCCAAAGGCAGAGCCACCTGTCCTGAGGGAGGTAAATCACACACACACCGGGATTTTCACCCAATGTGTCGGAATTCTCACAAAAACACGTCGGGATTTTCACTGAACCCATTGGGATTTTCACCAAAGGCGTGGGGGTTTTTAAAGGCACAATTTCTTAGGCTCAGCTGCACATCCTGAGGCGCAGCCAGAACCAGTGTTTCTAAAGCTCAGGCATCGTTATCTCTCACAACCAACATTTAGGATAAATCAGTACTAAAACCCTTATGAACATTCCTTAAGATAAATTATTTTTCTTATTCTGTTACTTCTAAGAATTACAGGCAGCCAGGACACTACGAAACAAACATGTTACACTGTGCTCCCTCTAAATCAGACAGGAATTCTTCATGGCTTGGGGAAGTCTTCCATCCATTCAAAACCCAAACCATCAGCACTCATCCCTTACATAAACCTTACATTCCTTACATAAACCTTACATGCACATCACTATTATATACTGATGATTATCAACACTTTTTAAATTATGTGAAGATACAGGTTTGGTTTCATTCCATCAAAGCAGTGCAGGAGTAGGTGTAACATCCTTTTACAGTTCATGGAAGGAACCTATTTGCTCATTAACTGAACAACAGGTGAATCAAACACCTTATTAAGTCATGAAATGTACTACACTGGCAATACAGATAATTACAACGCATTTTTCAGTCCAGCCCCTTTCAAAGCAAGGGGCACAATGGGGCTGCCACCAATTCCTCCAAAAAACACCTGGGCAGTAAAACAAATTTCCGTATCAGAAAGCTCTTCCCACTAATATGCCTATGTTTTCCTTCGCTTAACATCACTCCACTATTTTTATTTGCACTCCTACAGTTTGCACTCAACACAGTTTTGGCACATAATCAGACTTTATGGAAGCAGAGCTTTAGCAAGATGCTACAAAGAAGGTAAAACTTATTTCAAATACCAAGGTTTGGTACAGCCATGAAAACAGGATCAGGATCTAGCTCAGAGATTTGCCAGTCATTAGTCCCATGAGGGATGGAGAACTGTGACAGCTCAGCTCTGGAAATCACTGGCACAGGTGACTGCTGGTGATCAGCATCATGTTCTAGGCAGGTCCCATTAAAAATAACTAAAATAATCAAATTTGTGCATACAAGCATGCAGGTATTTCCAAAAATAAGGCAAGGCATATTACTGATTTTCTATGACTACAAAATTTACTCTCAGGCACCCAAACACCAATTTCATTAAAAGATTTTGCAATAACTTTTACTTACATGGATTAATAAGCACTTTATAGCGCAAAGTGTAACAATGCATTTCAGAAGTTTTTGCTTTTTTTTTACTAGAAATTGTTAAATATTAAACTGATAACAGATAAGCACTGAGTTTAAGTCATGTTTAAGCTGCAGAGGAGTTTCTCTAGGCTTCCTCTGCACTAAATTTACATTTAGCTGAATATCAGCCCTCTGGATGTACAGAGACCAGGAAGATTAATTTCCCGATGTGGTGCTGAAAGAGAGAGATCACAAATACTTCCACAGAGAGTTTTCAAAATGTTTGGAACATATTCTATTACACAGCTGAAAGCTATTTCTAATACCTAATTCTATTATTTAATATCTATACAACTGCTTTGGCAATTTTATTTGTAGGCATTAGTTTAGCACAGAAGGAGAAAAGAAATGCATTTTCACCCAAGAAATCCTATCTTATCTAAAAACATTCTTTCAACACCCAAAGTTTAAAGCATATATGGGAATAAACGTTCTCTATATTTTCAATTTCTTTGGTCAATTATTATTTTCCCAAATTGACATAAAGTTGTTTTCAAACAGGTTAAATTTCTCATAAGCCTTAATTGATGGAAACATGTATTAGGCGACCCCACAAACACAAGGATGTTTTCACTTAATAAAAATACAGAATGTATTTAATCCAGCCTGCATTTAGAACATGTGTGACACAGAGCAGAAACAAAAAAAAAAAAGGATCCTTAGCCTTACTGCTCTTAATTTCTGAGTACAGTTTGGTCCTAAACTTTCAACATCTTTGTGAACAATCAAACAGCTCACAAGGTTTAGGGTCAGTATGGCTGTGGGTGAATTCACAGAAATACCTATAATGCAGACTGGTAGACCTACATGCCCTAAATTTTGGCTCCTCAAGAGCAAAACTCACCTGCAATTTCCTTTACTTCACAAGAAAAGGGGCATGTAAAAGAATAAAAACAAAAAGAAGTACAAACTGGGATATTCACCTTAAAAGTTTGCTTCTTCTTCAGAAAAGTTTTAACACAGCAAAGCACAACCTGAAATATCCAGAAGTGTCTACAGATACAGATAATACTGGTTTCTTTCCTGTTTCAAGAGGGTCCTTTGCTTTGCAGCCAAGCAAGCAGCATGGAACCACTTTCCCATTTAGAATTTAATGCAACAATTTCATCTTAACTTCATTAACTTAACTTTAACTTAATATCTAAAGTACTTGAAAAGTTAATTTTAAAACTATGTTTTAACATTTGAAAATAATCTTGCCTGATTTTTTTTTTCTAATTTAGATGAGTAGTACAGAGAGAGGATAAAGAAACAAGGAAAACAAAAGGGCACAGGAGGATAAAATTTGAAAAGGACAGCGTCCACCCCAAACCACTCACTTTCTTTCTAGCTTGGCCCATGCAAGTGCTCGCAACACTCATTCAAGCTGCAGGGAGTATCACACATCTGATTTTAAAGACCATAATAAAATACAAAAATGTATTTCATTCTTATGGTTTAACAGTTAAATTTAAACATTTATCTACTTACAGAGCCATCTTTCAGGTTCCTTTCATAGGAGAAGTGACAGGCCTTATTCTGCTCATCTCTTGAAATCACAAAGTTGTATTTGCCAGCTGACTCTTCTCCAGCTACCAGTGCTTTCCTCAGCTCTTCCACATATTTTTCTTTGTCCATTTCTATATCAGCAGCCTCTCTAGAAATGTCTGATTCAGACACTACCAAAAAAAGACATGTGAGGAATAAATATTCATATGTGTGGGAACAAGTATGTGGCATTATACATTACATACAAAGCATCTATTAATATACATTCATATATATATATATTAAAAATACTGTATTTATATATTTGCTGTATACATACATAGTGTAAGATATATATATCTTAAAGTATATATATGTTTTTATATATATAATTTTTAAAAATATTTACATATATATGTATATACAGACACACACTGACTAGATGACCTTTAAGTTCCATTCCAACCCAAGGCATTCTGTAATTCTGTTATTCAATGGAATATTAGGAGATTATTTTTCCCTTGAACACACACTGGTGTGTCTGGAAATGTAGCAGGAATACTGGGGTTTTCAGAAGTTCTGTCCCCTTTTTTCCCCATCTGAAAATTAATTATTTCCTTATTGCTACTGATCCACAATTCTAGTTGCCTAAAGTCACCCAAAAAAGAACAGAGTGAAATGTGGAATCCCTTGCAGCGTGAGGCAAAAAGGAGTAGAAAAAGGTAGGTTTGAAATATTTATAGAGGAAGTGCTTGACTGGAACAGTGATTTCAGTACTGAGAAGAAAAACTTTTAATAAGAGTAAGAAAGTCATAAAAAGAAAGACACTAAAATACTGCAATAGAACACTGTGGGTTTGTTGGGTTTTGGGGTTTTTTTCCCTGTATATGCTGCATGTTCCTTTATTATTTAAAACCAGCAGCACTGATCAATCCTTAGGGAAATATGATACGCATAAATCCAAATAGATGCATTTCTTTAACCGAATACCAAGGTAACACACTAGATTACATTGAATATTTGTGTGCTTCTCCTCCCCTCCAACATTCAGTGTTTTCCCTCTCTCCTTAAACATGACTCCTAACACATTTCATCATCACATTAAACATACAAAACCCATAAAAGACAACTCTATCAGCAGCTCTCACTCTCTCCCTGGTAGGTCTTGCCAAGGAAAATAATCCACAGCATGAGAAACCCAAAAGGGATTTCCCACAGNAAATGGAAGCAGTCTCAAAAATGATGTAATAACTTTAGAAAGTGACCAAAATGTTTTGTTGAATGAAAGCACACATCAGTACAGTAGGAAAGCCTCATGCACAACAACATCAACCCCCAATGAAATTATTCAAGGGACTGAATAGAAGAAATTCAGTAAGAATTCAGAAATTCAGTAAGAATAGAAATAGAAATTCAGTAATAATTTCTTAGAAAGGGATCAGATTCTTCCAGAACAGAAAAAAACTTTCCTTTGGATGAGCACCCAATGCTCATGGCAGAACTAGTGTGGGTTTCTTTCTTTCCTTGTTAATGAAGCGAGGTCATCCTGCTTTCACTGTCCCTCTGTTTTGGGAAATCCTTATTCTCCATTCTACCAGATGCAGGAACTCAACAAAATGAGAACTGTGTCCACCTATTTTTTCTATACACTCCCAGGTATAGTGGCACAGCCTTCACTTGCAAAAAAAAGAATCCTCTTTTTGTGAAGTCTAAACCGGGGATTTTGAAGTCACCTGAGAATGGAAGAATCTTCAAACAGGAAAAACAGTATTTGTCAGCGTTAACACCCTTTTTTTTTGTTTTCAAAATAACTTGACTTTACTCTTGTCAAGCCAAGAAAGAAAAACCTTTCATTACCAAGAATCAGGATTGGAATACATGTATGTGCTTTGTGCAGGAAGCCCTGATCAATGGAGTGTTTGAAATGTTAACAGGAATATGGAAGAGCAGATTTAATTTATGTGCTGATTTTAATTTACATTTATCTAATCTCAGACCTATATGAAAGCTTGGCTTGTGTAGGAACTGAGCAGGAACAACACTCTCTGAGTAAGGAGAAGAAAGGAGGAAAGGAGCTACATAGGTATGTCTTATAATTCAGACAAGGAGTCCAGAAAATGGTTTTGTCTACAATTTGCTCAAAATACATAATTCTGTCCTTCCTTTGAAATATTTTTGTTACTGAGAGAAGGGCTTTTGATCAAGTATTTGATGTTTCTCAAGGACTTTTTCCATTGGGCATGAGTGAGAGAATCATGCACATATGCAAAGACCCATCCTCTTACTGAGGTTTTAGAGGGGCGAAAAAATCCCACAGGCTAAGTTTTTCCTACTGATAATTTATTGTCCCTTTTCCTTCCCAAAAATTCCCTTCACTACAAAATACAGCTACCTTTGGCCATTTAAATTCCATGAAAATATTTAAAAAACATCTGCAATTAAAGACTTTATGGACTCCAATTTGGAAACGGAACTTGCATACACATTTGTTCAAGAATCTGGAGAAGACCCAGAAGTGTTACTTCAGCATCACTCCAAGAAATCATACATTCTTGGGAAAGAACAAAACATTGCATATCCATGTGTTGAATGAATTAGTTTTAGCTTTGACACACAATCTCTCCAGATTTCAAAGTTCTCTGGCCGCACCCCAGAAGATCATGAACCCCATCTCCTCCATCACTGGGGACAAAATGCCTATGGAATTTCCACACAAGCTGTGCGACGCAGCTTAGAAAGTGTTTTAAAAGGAGCAATTAAGAACAGTAATAATTTAAATTAATGCATTTTTCTTTCCATTACCTGTCCCAGTCCAAGCACACTGACAATCACTAAGAAGTAAACCAAAGCCAGTGCCTAAATCCTTTTCCCATGACACCTGTAGAAAATAGGTTGCTTCTGGATCAGAAACTGGATGAATTCTGTTCAAAGTCTTCTCCATCTTCTTCTCCTACCTGTTTAAAAAGCAAGATTATCTTGTTATAACCACTGGGGTGATTAACAACTTTGCCTAACTAGCTTGAGGGTTGTGTGTGTGGGGAATAGACAAATACAAGCATGCTTGTAATTTTATTCTACTTTCCTCCCCAAATTCACTTTGTCAGAGAACTGGTGATATATATTCCTTGCAAACAGGAAACTGGATTATAATAAGTAAGGTTTCAGCGCCAAAAATTAAACATATTTGAATGGTCTCAAATTAGGAAGATGTCAGGAAGCTGGGGGACAGGAAATTACCACACACAAGCTCTTCCCCATGGCTCTGTTTTTCACTCACCGCCTGCTATCACCCAAAGTACAGAATATTTAACATAATGCAAAATAATCAATATTCATCTGGAAGACTGCCATGTGAAAGCTGCTACTAAGCTTCACAGCAAAGCAGGAGGTGTAGCAAATGCCAGCAATCCAAAAAGTATCTTAAGCACTGGATTCTGCAGAGAGCAAAATATATGATGTTACAGGGAATATTTTTCCTCTATGGCAAAGCAACTTGGTGCTTGACTTAAGATCTTCTCAAGAATCCCATGTATTTACACACAACCTAAGTGAAGTGACTGAGAAAAGGCTGCATGGTCACTCACAGACTGAAAATAGCATGTAAAAGGAAGAAAAACCCAGATGAGGCATTTAAATTTAAGCTACATGCGCTGAGTACAATGGTGCTTGGGCAGGGATTAAATGCTCTGTGGAGGTTTCCATCTGAAGTGCAGCAGTAAATAATCATGACTAGGATCAGTTCAGGCCCTGAAGGGACTCTGCTCTCCAAGCAGGAGTAGAAGGAAGCTTTTTCTTTGCTCCTGGACATGGAGAAATAAATCTAGGTACAGATTTAACTGCCTTGGCTTCCCCAAAAATTGGCATTTTCAGGTTAGGAGGAGCAGCTTTAACTGCAGTTGACTGAACTGTTCCTAACCCTTGCTTGACTCTGCACCCAGTAACATTTCAAAATGCCTCTCCCTTGCCCAGACAAGTGGATAGCATTCAAAAGCAGCAAAATATATGAATTTAAACATTGGTTTTCAAGCATAAAGCTTTAGTATTTACGTCTCTAAACCACAATGGTGTTTACTATTACAGATGTCATACTCCACCTTTCTATTCCCTGAAAATGCAACAGAAACTAAAATGTTACCAAAACATACATTGAAAAATTAATCTCAGTATAAAAAAAAAAAGAAGAAGAAAAAAAAGTTTTCTAGTTCCATCACTAACCAGCTGGCCATTTCTGAAAATCTACAGCATGTCTGTGCACCTGTAAGCAAGAACAAAAAAATAAATATTTGGGTGTGGACAGCTGGAACAACGCCTTTGCAATTACTGACTCCAGAAATTAAGGCATTTTAAATATTTGTGGGGCACTAACTGCATGGCCATGGGTCAGTAATGAGCACAGGGCAGGAAACACAAGCAAAGCATGCTCAAGCACACATGCACGCACTCTCCTTTGCCTGCCAGATTCCCTTCTGCTTCTTGTTAATTATGGAAAAACACAGTCTCTTGTGAAATATTTTCAAAGGAATCTTCCTCTGAAAGACAATGTTTTTAAAAATATTTCAATTAAAGACTGTAAACCAGTAGCAGACAACCTGAACAGACAGCACATAGGGTACTGATGCACATATGTGTAGTTCAACAGGAAGGTTTTGTTTGTTTTATGTGATTTTTATCACAAAGTAGAGCAGCATTCAGTGAAAAATACCTGCACTAGAGGCTTTCTTATCAACCCAGAGTTTTTATAACAAAAAACAAAGCAAGAGAACTACAGTTTCTATTTATGTAATGATGAAGCAAATGAAGTGTGAGTCAGAAAAAGTGAGGTCAAGAGTGGCGGAGGAAAGACTGTTTATTTATTTAAAGATGCACTAACAAGGTCTCTGAGGCCTGAGACTAAATTCATTTGATACAGTGATACTGGTTTCCCATGCACACATCAGTGTTTCATTACAGTGATGTAGCACAGCTAAAAATGAAAGTTCTGTTGAGACAACACTATTGGTACCCCTGTGGTAAAACACAACCTCAACAGAACGAGGAGACACAACCAAGAATAATACCCTGAACATCACAACAAACGGAAAATAAAGTTTTCCTGCTTTTCCACATTTTATCATGCAGCTATGAAAAAAAGCATTTTCAAAGAAAGCATAAAATGAATATGCTTTTTCTCCCAGCTTTCATCTCCTCCACAGTGCTCACTGTCCTTTTGAAAGGAATGTATTACTTATTACTCCACATTTAGGATCTGCCTCTGGAAGAGCTCAGCCAGACTCCATTTCCAAAGCACTCAACTCCTCCAACCCATCAGCAAAAGCTCAAGGGCTCCTGGCTGTATACAATGCCTATTATATACTTCTCTTCAAGAGGAGGGGAAAACCACCTTCATGAAAATTAGTCTGACCTAAACAGCACAAAAAAACATCACTGCAAACAGTAATGTTGTACCTTACTGCTTTTTTGAAAGCAAAACAATTACAGCAACAACAAACTAAAAATCCAAATCCCTTTTCCCCTTATCCCTTTTATGTCCTGAGAACACAGAGTTGACTGCAATGTTCAGTAAATGGATAAACCACACACAATTCAAGCATAAATACAGCAAAAAGGACCAAAGGAGTTCCCTACTTATTTAACAACTACCAGTTACCACTAAAGAAATTAAAAATACAGACAATAAATGAGGGCATATTCCTTATTCATTCACTCTAAGGTGACTGCATGCATTTCATTCATTCGAAAGGCAAATCTTAAAAACAGATGTACAGCGCTGTATTTTCAAAAAAGAGATGTCTTCCTCTGTATTTCAAGAGATGAAATAAAACAATCTCCTCAAACTAACCTGCCCCAATGCACCCACCTACTCACTAAATTCATCACCCCATCAGCTTCCAATGCGTCAAGCTTATGTGACCTTTCACAGTTCAAATACTTCTGCCAGGTAAAAATTTCATTATGAAAGAAAGACAAAAATATAAAGGAGAGGTGAAATCTTATTTTCTCTTTCACATATTTGGAGTAGAAAGGAAGGAACTGCGTTTATGCTCAGAGAGGTTAAAACAGCCCCCTGAATTTTTGGAGTGTCACTATTCAGCAGTCCAGCTGTTGGTGAAGCTTGTTAAAACAAAGTAAAATACAATCATTGCATAAAAGTAGACTGTATTTTTATTGCTACCCAAATTACTGGAACCAGCCTCTCATTATGGCAGCCTAAAAAGCCCCTCTGAGTCCATCAGACCAGAGGAGCACCCTCAAGTGCCATTCAGCATCCAGCCCCTGTAGGCTCTTCCCATTCACCACCTCCACAAAATGAGAGCAGTCGGTTCTTTCTCCCTTCCCTGGTTATGACAAAGAAAAGCTGCAGAGAAGTTTTGGGGTTGGGGCCACAGAGAGGCAGTGTTCCATCCCTGGGGGGCGCAGCACCAGCCCCTCTCCATGCCAGGGCCCTGGGGCCAGCCTGCAGGTGGGGACAGCGGGGTCCCACCCCAAATGTGTAAATCAGAGGCTTTATTGAGGCCTTTGAACAGTCGGGGATTGAGCTGTTTATCTTTAGCACTTTGTCCCCGTGGTCTTTGGCTCCTGTGAGCGCCATTAGGCAATGTTTCCCTCTGAGGAGGAATCAGCTGTTGGCTGGTGCCTCTGCCCTCGGAACAAACAGCGCACACAGGCCCTTCTGAATGAACAAGACACTCTTAAAATGGGCCCACAAAGAATTTTATATGTTGTTCTGGATAGCACCAGGCATAGACCAAAAGCCAAATCTTTCAGGCTGCTCCAACACAGCGTCATTGATAATATTCTGAACTTCACCACTTCATTTTTTTTTTCTTTTTTTCCCCCATGCAAACTAATGGCTTTTTTTTTTTTTTCCCCCCAAATTGGTCAGGCTGCAGGTGCTCCAAACCTCAGCAGCTATGCTTGGAAGGCTACTTACAGACCAGAAAGAGCTACTAGGTCTTTGAAATGGCGCAATTAACCTAAGTGCTTTCTTGCTGAGGAAAAATGGGAGCTATCCACAGGGAGTTCAGAACAGAAGACCACACACTGCTATTAAAGTCTGCAGTTTGGTTCTTTCTGACACTGCCCAAACTACAGATCATAACCTAATAATCAGAAGAAAGTTAATAGTAAATTCATAATCAGAGAAGAGGTACTATTCAGGAGATGCTACATGTACTCATAAGTAGATAATTGGAGATTTAAACCAGTCAAGAAAAGCTCAAGATTGCTTTTAAAGATTAAAACTAGCTATTACCACATTTTCTAACAAAAGGAAATAAGATAATGCCTATATTTATGCATATTTCCAGTGATATATTTCATACAAATTGATATTCTCTCGTGTTAATTTAAAATTCCATTAACTCCAATACTTTAGGAGTAAGAACATTAAAATACCTGACAAAAACCTCAACTCTCACTCCATTAATCTTAGAACTATTACTGATCCAATAGGGAGTTCCTCTTTTTTAATTTCTTTTTGGAGGAACATGACTGGGCCAACAAACATGAAGACAAATAACACAGCATCTTTCCTGTCCCATCTCACAATAATCCTCCCACTCCTCTGGCCACAATACTTGTTTCACATTGAACAATGATTCAATACTAACCTTCATGTGGAACCTACAGATAAATCTGGAAGCCAAAGAAGAAAAAAAAAAATTAGAAAGAGCTTTGTTCCCTAATGCAATTTAGGGGGCTAAAACATTTTTGTATTACATGCACCCTGAGCAATATTTAGTTGCTCTCTTGTTCAACTTTACTCTGTATTAAAAGCACACAGGTTACAATTTTGCCAATAAAGCAACTTTGTCCTGGAGATAAAAAAAATGAACCAAAAATTAGCATTTGGATATGAGGAAGAGACTGAATGATTTTCTAACTTTGCGCAGAGGGGTAAGTGGGTCATTGAAGAAATTCAGTGCTCCATGGCAACATTTGATGAGGAAATCATGGGCCCAACTGCAGAGTGGAGGCTCACATGGCTCCCATTTGCACTGCTGCCTTCCCACTGCTTCATGGCAGCCACAGAACGATTGGAAACATGCACATGCTTTTTGTGCAATTGTGTGTGTGTCCCCCGAAAAAGAGAAACCCCAAACCAAAAAACCAAAAACAGATTAGTTCTGAGCTTGTCAGGCTCCATGGGGACAATAGGATATGGAAGATTTGCCACAGGAGATCTGGAATCCACGATAAGGATTCCAGCCTTGTCAGGCTTATTTACTACAGTCACCAGCTGAAAAATGAGGAGAAACAGAAGGAAGCAGACAGTCAACAACCTTTATAGTAGGAATCTTACTAACAAGCCTTGATCTTAATTGTAGCCTGGAGGCAAAGCCCACCCTGGTGTCTTTCATCCCCTTGAAGTCTCAAGCCTAACCCACTACCCACTGCAGGCATCCAGCCTTGCCAAGCTCACTTACAACCATCTACATTAAGCTATAATAAGGTTAAAAAAAAAAAAGCCTTCAGTGTATTAAAATAAACACCAAAGTGGGCAATTATACTAGTATATACTAGCAAGTAAGGGAGTATGCAGACAGATTTATAAAAGGGGCAGACTCTTTTTTTCTCATCCTTTTTGTAACAATTCTTCCCGAAACTAACAGCAAATCTTCACTTTCCAAGATGAACAGATAAGCCAGCTTATACTAACTGAAAACAAACCTGCAAAAAAAAAAAAAATAAAATTAAGTCAAGCAACTGTCATGTTTCCTGTTGAAAAAGTGAATTTTAGTAGTGAAGTGTTGCTAAAAAGTGCACGTGGAAGGCAGCAAAGATCAAAGGCAACATCCAGCCCAGCCTGCAGAGGATAGACCTGGGATGAAAAGTCAGCAAGGCGTGTCTCAGAGACCCAGACTCCCTTTCTCTGCTGCTCCTGGAAGATGCAAGTCCCAACAAATACTTTACAATTCCAAATTGGCAGCAGGACACCCTGGCTTTACAAGGTCCTACCAAAGCCAGTGGTGACACAGTGCCTTCACTTGAAAACCACAGGGTACTTATTAAGAAAAATAATTCACTTCCTCCTCAAAAAAAATGAAAAAAAAAAAAAAAAGACATTTATCCCAAATACATATCATTTTCCACACAATTTCTCTGAAAAGACAGCACTAAAATTGCTGTATGTTTTGCAGATAAAAAACAGAAAAAGGAAGTTGTGCCAGACACGACCTTTGAGCCCAATGTATACAGTCAGTAAGAACAAAGATTTGGGAATTCCAAGTCTCTTAGTCATATTTTTAAAAGCATCTCTGCAGTTTTCAGTACTTTAGTATCATCCATTTGAGGATAGTAAAGTTGAGGAAATTTTTGGGGGGAGGACCAACAAAAAAAAGCAGCATGTTTTAATTACCCTTCGTCCATCCAAAAATACCCCAATACATATGTGTTTTTGATGTATATATGGATAACAACGTAGTCTGGCTGAGGTATCATCTGTTTTCCAAAACACTGCCTTCTTTAGGATTAAATATTATCAGGATATTCAATACAAATCTGTCGCACAGATTTCCTTTGTTTTCTATTTTTCAGTCCCCACACAGACCTGTACAATTCCACTCAGTCTGACGTGTTTCTCTAAATGTCTGACTTAACATCACTGAGCAACAGATTCCACTAATTTTTCCTTTTTTTTTCCTGCTCCTTTTCCCCTTTTTTCTTCTTTTTAAAGTCAAATAAATTCAGTACTGTCAAATCCACAAGAGATCCACAGGCAAGAGGACCCAGTCTGACACAAAGATAAGTGAAACAAAGAAATCAGTGTCAGGTAGATACGGATGGATGTAATTCTGTATGTAGGATTTTCTGAGGAGTTTTGAAAAATGGAGCCCAGTAACCTGGAAAAACAAGTTTCACCAAATGTTGCCATTTCAGTGGGACAAGGGCAGGTATAAATATGAAGGCTTACATATCTTTCTCTCCTCCCACCTCTACACCCAAGACTTTTCAAAGAGATGGATTATTTTAATTTCCTGTCCCTGTCAAATTAATAATAAAAAATAGGCCTAGGCTCCAAATTGCTTTATCTTACTAAACAGTTTCCTCAGGCATTTTCTTTGAAGAAAATTCCTGCATTACCCAGTCTTCACTTAACTGAAGTTTTATTATGTTTTTTCTTCCCATCTGCTATTTATCTATTAGAAAATGCAACACTAAACTCCCCGAAAACAAAGAGCTCATGTGGCTTAAATTTATTAATTTAAAAATTGTAATTCATTTTGCTTCACCTGACCCTCACATACAAAAAACTCACAAGACAAGAACAATTCACAAGGAACTGAGACATTCACTTTCAATGCAGCTAAATTTCAATTTTGCAGCTCTTTATCCAGCTATGTTTATTATTTGGCATTGAACATTAATTACTCTACTGATGGATTAGGCTGAGTTTGAAGATAAGGCAGAAAGACATATATTGAGCACCAATTTCATCTGCTTCCACACATGGGCACAGGTTCAGCTTGGGTTTAGCTCAGGCTTTGTGATAATCCACATCTGACAAATCAAGGCAGGGCAGAAGCACCAGTCCCTATCATGGCATGTCCCAAGACTTTAACAAGGAGGGGACATGGGACACAAATCCCACAACCTCACCAAGCTCTGAGCAAAGAAGTAGATTTGTTTTTTAAAAAAAAAGAAAAAAAAAAAAATAGATAAAATAAATGACACAGTTCCACCCAAAATTCAGAAGCCACTCACTCTACAGCCTCAGCCAGCACTTACAGATCTACTGGTTTGTGCTACAAACCACATTTGGAAAGGGAAAAGGGCACAAAGACCTTCACAGGAGTCACTTTTTACTTTCAGCATCACAAGTTTTGTACATTAAAAAAAAAAAAAAGCCTCTCAAGACTCATCAGCTCACTGCTTTTCTAAGCAATTTACATTGCTCTTTTCATGTGGGGTTTTCTGTTTTCTTTTTGTTTTGGTTCTTACTATGGACTGGGAAAAAAAAACCAGAAAAACAAAACCCTACTGGAATATTTAACCCTTACCCAAGACACTTGATGCCAAGCAGGGGGTCTACTCTAGGAAAGCAGCTTTTCAGTATTAGTGTTCCCTTACAGCTCCGAAAGAATGCTTGCACAGGCGTGAAAGGAAACCTGCAGGCTGAGATGAGGGCACAGCAGGGGCAGACCAGTGCAAAAATGCTACTGGGACTTGAGCTGAGAGGGCAATTAAGAACTCATTAGGAAAACACAGCACAAAACTGCTTTGGCACTGAACCAGTCAGACAGAAGTTGGAGATCTTAACACTCAAATTACAACAAAGCAGAGACGTGAAGCACCACAGAGGTCTCAGGATAAATTGTTGCTTTCCCAGGTAAGTTAATGACGACATAAAACACAGGGAGAAACAGCACAGAACGGATAAATATTCTAAAAACAGGTCTCAGTTTCTGTTGGGGGGCACTTCTCCATTGTGTTTCTGGCTCCCAGCTGCAGCTGCACATCAGTACCTGAAACACAGCAGTGAGCAAACACAATGGCCCTGAAATAATGCAGGTACATGAGCATAAAAAAAACCAGCCTTTGAATACAGGAGTCACCCCTCCACAGCTCCAACAACCTGTTCCACTGCAGTTTTAAATAAAGAACCTGCCACAGCATCTTCTTCTCTTTCAGTGCTACAAATGCCTTTATTTTGCACCCTCAAAAGTATTTTGATTTTGCAGTATTTTTATTTATTTGATTTTGAGTATTTTTATTTTGCACCCTCAAAACATTAACCTCAAGTAAAGACTACAACTAAAAAATTCCTCCTCTTTCTCTTTACTAAAAGAAAGGGAAAAATCTGGTTTTAGGATAGTCAGGCCTAATAAAACAAATCCCTGTAACAGACAAGAGTAAAAAATTTATAACATATAAGGCACATTTTTAATCTACAGACTTCTCTGACCAAGGCACAGGGAAGAAAAAAACTCTTCCCTCTAATACTGCCTTCAGGAGATCACAAAACATTACTCCAGTACTGTATTTCCAAGACACACGAGAATGCTAGTTCTCTCCCTCTTGCTTCCTAAAACAGTTATCCTCCATGTCAGCTTTCAGAGAAATTAACATTTCTGCCCCATCTCCTGATCTGTGCCTGATGTGTGCTGGACTCTGAAAATTAAGGTTAATTTTCTCAGCTGGAGTAATTTAATATAAGCCTCCACACCAGAGTCTGATGCTTCCCTGCTTGGCTCAGCCAGCACAAATCTCTCCCCAGGATTTTGTGAGGTTTCACCCCAAGCCTGACGCAGCTGACAGCGTTTGGAAAGCCCCAGGCTCTCTCTATCCTGTCCAGCTTCAGTACTGAAAAGGGCGGCCTCTAAAACCCCTTTGTAGACCTGTAAACAAACAATCCCTTTCATAATTATTTGAATCATTTATTTAAAAAAAAAAAATCAAAAAAACACACACACAAAAAAGAAACAACAAATGCAGCCTGTGATAAGATATATAGCCTTACTCTTCCTCTAGTTCCATTAATTTTTCTGTCCCAAGATAGCAAGCAATTTGGCTGATGTCTAGATCAAGGGCACAAAAAGTTCTCAGTCTCTGCACTCTTAAAAGTCACATCAGATCAGTCTCCATTTTTTTCTGTTTATTTTACAATCTGTGCTCTAGCTGTCTGCTCTGCTGGAGGACATCCCTTCCCAGAAAAGCCACCTAACAGTCTGCAGAGCAGATGCAGAAATATTCCAAGGCTATTCCAAGCTTTGTAAATTTGGACAATTTAATCAAAAAATGTTTTGTGCAATCACCAGTACACCTTAGAAAGCAGTAGCACCAGAGGCCTTTGCTCAAGGCACACACTTAATGATTTTTTTTTTCCAGTTGGAACTTTTCCTGTAAGATGTGTTCTTTCGTGTTGATCAGATTTGACTGTGTTAGATTAGCAAACAACAGTAATTTGTTTAGTAATTATCTCCTAAATTTCACCTTAGCTTGTGTCAACATGGCACCATACTTAATTCAGTGAGTCTTTTGTACCTTGACATATCTTGGACAGCAGTCCTTACCATTTACACTATCTTATACTATGTTCTATGAATAATATTCAAATTCACAGGAGGTTTTTGCCACTTTCCCTTTTTTCCATATCATATACAGAGGAAAAGGATGTGGGGAAGACTGAGATCCACAAGACATTGATTACAAAGACCAGGAGATGAAGGCCATTGTTTCCTAACCTGGGAAAGGGACACAGCTCAAGTCAGGGATACAACTAGAGAAAATATTCTTTTTGGTGGAAAAATAAGTGATTTCAAGAACCATTTAATGCTATTTTACAACAGCTGTCTAAATTGGAATCTTGCTTATTTAGTGATGTTGGTTTAGAATTTATGCACGATTTTAATGCATTCCCCGCATCAGCAAGCAGTATGTTAGATTCCTGCCAAATGTAACAGTGAAGAAATCACAGCTGCATCCTACTAACCTTGAAGAATCAGATAATGGTTTTGAGTCCTTGAAAATCTGACCCTCATCTCTGGGTAGTTCCACTCACTTAAGGATGTGTGCTGCTTTTTCATCTGGGGCTCCCGAGCTCTAACACAACCCCTGAAAAACATTCTCCACCTCCTGCTAAGCCCTAGGTGACAAGAGTTAGGGATTAAAATTTCTCATCCTCAAGTGGCAGCACGGCAAGATAACGAGCACATCAGAAACAGCCATTGAGACAAAACAGCAAGTGACCCTGCAAGGCCCATGGCACACCCACGAGCACATAGCACAAATATTTGCTATACTGCTTTGATGAAGCCAACATGCAGCACAGAAAACCACCTAAATTATCTCATCTGTACAGAAATGGGTGGGTTTTGGTCAAAAAGAGAGAGCATTGCAAGACATCCATTGTTGCTGCACACCAGCAGCAGGGATTGTCTGTGTCAGAAAGGCACTGAGGTCACCCGTCAGGCACAGCATCACTATTTCTGCAGCAAGGCCGCCTCACCTTGAGTGTTTTTACATTCTGGAGTATCTTTCTAAGCAATGGTGTACCCTTTGCATCAGCCCATCAGTTGCATACACATGAAATCTGCCACAAAAAGCAGAAATTTTAAGGTGCAGGAATTCCCAGTGCAGTAGGAACATTCCCCATCACACATCACCCTGTGCAGTAACTGTGTTAAAGGCATGGTTAAAATACCAGACTAAAGCACCCCTGACATGAAGAATGAGGTTCATTC
>VZSU01005292.1:170110-182599 GCA_013398715.1 Nesospiza acunhae
TTTCCTCTATTTTAAAACTTCATATGTTCACGACATGTGTAATTTTTAACACTATAGAAGTATGTGTAATATAGCTTTTCATATAAATACTCATTTTTAAGTTTATTTGTAGTTTTGTAAATGCATAAAAGACAGGTAAGTACATCTGAAATAGAATATCTATCCCTATATATGAGTTTATTGTGTGTATTACCAATATCTGTGGATATAAAGATACTTATATATTTATGGGTGTATGCAAGTATATAATTGAATATTTTAATAATTATGTGTTATATATTACCAAAAAATTTTTTTTCTATAAACCACACACATGAAAGAGTCTGGTTAGATACATATAGATGTGTGTGTGTATATGTATATATGTGTGTATATATATATATATATATATATAAAAATACATTGGTATAAACATATACATTCTTTACATTATGTAGAGTTAGTCTAGAGGCAAATTGGTGGTTTTGTTTTTTTTTGTTTCCTCCCCATTTTTCCAGTCTCTGTGCAGGTAACACAAAATAAGGTTTTGCATTTCTGTCACAGTTAAAGCTGAGCAGTGAAATGCTTTTTCTTAGTCAAGATTTGTACATTAAATATTGATATATCAACGAGTTCATATGAGCAGAGCAGATACATGAATTTAGAATTAAAAGGAAAATCAAAGGAATAACTGAATTCACATAAGTTTTTCCTGTACAAAGTTTGTGTTTGTCCGTAAGTTCAGCACAGAGTTTGTTTTAAGATGGGAATTTTTGGCATTTTTCTAATAACCAGGACATGGTTATTAGAAAGGACCTTTAAAGATCACCTGGTTCCCCCTTTCCCATGAGCATGGACAGATTATCCATCAGAGCAGGGTTGCTGTGCAGTTTAATGGGATATTGCTGTATTTCCTGTGCATTTACAGAAAAGATCAGTATCACTTGAAGTTCCTTATGGCTCAGTCCTTATGGAGCCTCAGTTCCCAGGCTCCAGATCTTGTCACCAGCAGGAAATTGCTGGAGTTGCTCACCTGAGCATTCCTTGGCAGATTTTTCAGGGGAACCTGCTCCACTCTGGGGCTCCAAGCAGAAAACAAAGGAGATTTTTTCATTATGGGAAGCATAAATTATCTCTGGAGATCTAAAACACACGTGCAGAAAGCAAGAGATCTCTAATCAGTGCCATGGAAAGGTGAATGTAGAGAATTACAGCAGCACCTCACTCTTTTTTGTTGTACTTAAAAGGGTTTGAGGTGATAGGAAAAGGCAAGAGAACTTGGTGGGACATTGGTGGTGCTCAGTGTAATGATTAAATACAACTAATTATTTAATATTATCTCACTATGTCATTTATGTTTTATATATTTTTGTAGTGATATGTACGAAATACGTAACAGTAACTTAAAAACAAAGGTAATGTTTAAAGCTAAAAAGATTATGGCAAGTGTATGAGATTCTTTTAGGATTATCTTCTCCACTTGCCCCTTTTCCTTACTCTGTGTGCCTCAAGGACCCTGAAGCAAGAAATTCTTGTAAGGATGGTTTGCATATGATTTAATGTTGAAAATAAGGTGAAAATAAGTTTCTTTCAGCCTTACTGTGATGCTTTAATTTCTTCAAGAGAGCAGCAGCCCTCCAGGACTTCGGGTCCTCCACGATGCCACCTCTGTTGTCAAGGCATTTTAGGGGAAAAAAGGATAATTTTTGAGCTGACATTTCACTGTGAGAGAGGAAACAGCTGCTGTCTGTGTGTTGTGAAATGGAAGAGATTAGAGCTACATCTCCAATTTATTCTCCTTGTCCAAAGAGTAAGAGCTGCAGTTCTAGAAAGTAAGCAGCACTCTGAATATTCTATATTCTATAATAATCTGAAGCATGATTTTCAAAGGACTTTATCCCTTAGAAACTTTTCATCCCATTGTTTTCCAGGATCCCTTACCATGTCCTTCCTGGCTAAGCAGATGAGAACTTGTGCTGAATGGCCAGCTGCTGCCAAACAGAAAAAAAAAATTAATATTTTTATATATATATATGTAAACTGACTTTTACATGTGGTTTTTTTAAATATAAAAGCAGAAATTGTGGGATTTTTTTTCCTCTTCACTGCCAGTGGATAGGGAAAAAACTCACAATTTTGACTTAGAGAGCAAACCCCTCACTATTTTAACTTTAATCAGCTATGGAAGCCAGCAGAAGCTTCTCAGTGGATTCCAAGCTTGCTGGGAATGGAAGGGATGCACCAGGGATGCATAGCTCCCTCATTTATTTAGGAGCAGAAAATGTGTATTGCTTGCTGGCTTCCACAAGTCAGTTTGTCCTGCCAGCTTTTGGGATTTTACATCTGAAAGCTCGACAGAAGGTTTTCCTGGTAGGCTTGAAAAGTTTGCCGCGTGCATGGATGGAAAAAGGGAAGAAGCCAAAGGTAATATTAAAGTTAATGAGGAGGTTCTCACCTCCTGAAGGGTGGTCTTCACTTTCCTTCATTGCAGAAATGTGAAGTTACACTCAGACAGAACTTGGTGATGGAGATAATTGAAAAGAAGTGCAGAAAACTTGACAAAAACAGCTTCTTCCCTGTCACCCTCTGGCTGGGGCTGATCCTGGCCCCACATTACTGCACAAGAATTGATTTGGGAACTTTCCACGAGGACAAACATTTCTGTCTCAGTCTTTGTTGCTCTCTTAGTGTGGTGTTTATAGAAGGAAGGGGAGTTGCTCATAGAGCCAATTGTGAAAACATTAATTAGTAAATATTATTCCAAACCAAGCTGTCGGATATAAACACACCAGAACCCAAGACACTGCTCTGAAAAAGGAGCTTTCAGGAGTCTTCAAGTACAAATTTTTGTCTTATTCAAAATTACAAGAATGAATCAATCCTCATTCAGATTTGCTAGCAGCTTTGTTTTTATCATGACATAAAGGTACATAAGTTTAAAAACATCTTCTAGGTCGTATTACAGTCTTAAAGTGCCTTTGTATTGTGAATTTATTTCACCTGAAGTGTTTAGTGTAGATACGTCTGTCATCTTAGAGGACAATGGGAAAATGCATTGTCAGTGTTTTATTTCTGTGATTCTGGAACTGAGGAAATTGTTCTGTCAAGGTAAGATGGTCTCTTTTTGGAAGAGTGGGGTGCAGTGAGTCTGCTTTAACAGCTTTACCCAAAATGACACTGGTTATGAGAAACCATTTTTTCGCTTAGTGCCACAAAAAAGTGAATGTCACAATTCAATTTTTTGATTGCCTGCAGTGTTAGACACCACACACATTCGTTGTAACAGCTGCAGCACTGTATGTGTTTTCCTGCTAATGCACAGAGCCAGGTGTTCAAACTCAACAAAAGTTTTTGATTTTCAACCTGGTGACTATGGAAACAAGGTGGGAACAGCTGTGAAAAATATTACCTGTCTTCCAGATGCTGAATATTCAAACCATGCACCTGAGCCTCTGCCAAACAAAAGACTTGCAGAGGTGCTGTGGACCTGCCCAGGGCCAAGGGACATGACAGACTTAGGAGAACTTGTCATTGTTTCTTAACTAAGTATATTTTTTCCTGGTATTTGTTCTTCATGTTTGAAAGAGATGGTTTGGCTATGAATGAACAAAAGAAAAATTTTGGTAAATAGTATACATAAAATATTTACAGTTCTGTTTTGTAGTTTTTAGGTAAATTAGAGTATATATTCTTTTTTTCGAGAAGTTAGACTTGTTCCCATGGCCATGTTCACATTCCTGTAGCACTTCTGTTCCAAACTCCTGATTTTTGCATGCTGCTTTTATTACAGTAAGGATGTCACCTGATTCAAAGTGTGCTTCTGAATGGCTCTTACCTCTTCCATTCACACACAGAAGTTTTGCTGTTTTTTTCAGTTTCAGTACTAAATTTATGGTGAACTAAACAGTCTGATGTGCAACTTCAGAAGTGAGAGTTACTTAAAAAAAAGGGTTTATTTAAAATATTGCTTTTATCTAATGGGGGAAGACAGAAGAGGAAAAATATCTCTGTAAAATTTAAAACTGTATAATGTACAGAGAAGACCTGGGGGTAAAGGTGTTTTAAGATTTTACTGGCATATCCACCATTATTCTTTGATTGTTTAGTAAATATGTGGACCTACACACCTTTGTGCTACAGTGACCCCAGTAAAAGACTTCAATAGTCACTTTGTTTTTCATAGTAAGATATTCTGGTGAAATGCTGCATCAGCTAGCTGCTTGCAGCAAAAGTTCAGTTTTCAAACTAGATATTGGGGCAAAGAGGGAGGAATTCAAGCAAGTGTGAAATTCCAGCATCATTGCCTGGAGGTGTCTTCTCACTGCTGGTCTGTGGATTTGAATTACAGTAAAAATCCTAAATGTGTAAAGTCAAATGAGGTTTTTATAGGGGAGGGCAGCTGTGTCCATATGTTTAATTAAGTGTTTAATTGTTCGAGGAGATTGGTTTAAATAGATGTATTAGTCTTCAGTTGTCTGGAAAGCATACATGTTAGTTGTACTTGCCCTTTAAACTTGACAATGTGCTTCTGCAGGAAACGACTGGGAAAAAAATTCCCTATTTCTCTAATCAAGCCTTAGCTTACATTCCATGAGTGCAAAAATACATCTTTCAGACAGAAATCTGAATGAACATTAAATAGAGTACTTGAATTCTTTGGAAATGAAATACTGAGGAGAACATGCTGTAAATCCAAAGTAAAAAGCCATATTTATGCTGGAACAACTGCATCTGGCTGGTGTTTGGATACTTACTAGCACCCCTTGCTTAGTTTTATTGTGTGCTTTTGGCAATAATTGCTTCAAACTTCACTAATTTGCACCTTTTTGTAATTTTTTTAATGATGCTAATTAGCATGCCTCTTACAAATGCTTGTTTTCTGTTTGTTTTGATCAGATTGCATTTGGCAGCAGTGGGAAAATTATTTTTTTAATAGATTGGAAAATAATACAGTTTGATGCATGTTTTAATTACTTTTTAGCAGTTGCTTTGGCTTTCAGGTTGGGAGTGATTTATATCCTATTATTTTTCTCAATATTCTGAAAATTTTGATTTTACTGACAAAATAAGAATAGTGGGGTCTATTGCAAACCATAGATAATAAGCATTTTCTCTTTCAGCTTTATAAGGACCTCTTGGTTAAAATTTCATAGCTTGATTTAAGTTTTCTATGATTAAATTTTTATCACCTCTTGCTTAACTAAAGTTTAACTGTAGTATGTATGCTCTTGCTCATTTTCCAGTATGAGAAAGGCAGCTGAATGGTTGGGTATCCATATTTGACTACAGAACACATAATTATTCATCAATTTTATTATACTGGGGAGGAAAAAAAATAAAACCATTCTAGAAAGACTGAATATTCTGAAGCACATTGCACAAAGATTATACTTTCTTTAAAATATTCCGGTTATTTGTCTGTGTTTGCCACATAAATTGGTTGTTATAATAGTAACCACAGGGCAAAGTTTTGCAACTTGCTGGCACTACAGTGGCCTCTGCTTTTATAGCACTAGTGGATGAAATCATCGTGGTCACACTGCAATCAGAGATAAAATAATCATTTTGTAAATACTTTTAAGTCTAGGGAAGGTTAAGCTTTGGTTTCAGTGCTAAGTCTGCTGAGATAAACTCAGAGAGCTTTTGTGTTAGGCGTTCTACCAACCCAAAAGGACAGCAGCATAGGGTTTATGTTCTCCTGCACGTTTCGTTTTCCCTGGAACCATGATACTGGGTGGTTTTTTTAAACAAAAGTCTATGAGGCAAGGGGAAAATCAGCCGGTTCTTCATGACACTGGCAGTTTCAGCAAAACCTAGGGTGTGATTTATTGCTGTGCTACCCAGGCCTTGCATCAGTGACCCAAGTGGTTTGTGAGTGTGATGCTGCCTGCAAGGACAGGGAACAAAACCGTGTCTGAAGCAGAGAATATTGGGGTAATGGAGTGAGTGAAAACTGCAGAAATTGATAAATTACAGTGTCTTGTCTATGGGTGTTGTCAGTGCAGGAAAGTGCTTGGAATTAGTGCATTCCTTATGGCTATTTCTGCATATTGAATTAAATACTCCTGTGAAGTGCAAGAACTGTTGGTAACCACAACTCTGAGCTGCTGTTTTTTTTTTCCTCTTCTTCTGCCCAAGTGTAGTAAATTTAATGCTGAGGGACAACATTGTCTATGATGAGGTTTGCAGGAGCTGTGCAGTTGTTGTCATGACTCCCTGTCACAGCCAAAGAGGTAACTTTTAACTTTCAGTCAACACTTACTAAAGTACATTAAACTTCAGTTTATACTCAGATGAGAGTGCATTCATACATCTCTAGCTGTACCTCTTGATTTCCAACTACTGTATATTCCCATGAGTATTTGTTTTAATACAAGCCACTGCTGTTAATCCCAACACAATAAAACTTTCAGGAGTACTAATTCTTTATGGTTTATTATATGGAGTTTTTACTGAGATATGTTATGATCAGGAAATAATATTGAGGCTTTTTTTAAAGGCCTGGTTTTGGGAAGGATTTAAAACAGCCTTTGGGCATGTAGGCTCTCAAAGCTGAAGTCCATAGCCTTAAATTTCCAAAGACATTGGTAAAAACGTGTCTTGTTCAAGTTCAGGTGAATACAATACCTCATTGGTGCTTCAGGTGATGTGGTGATGCTCCACACAGGAGTGGACACAGGGGGAATGGGACAGAATGGAGCAACTGAGGGGTTCCCAGTATGTCAGAAATGCAGATGTAGAAAATTTCAGCCTGTGGAATTAAAGCTTGCACTGTCTAAAACCAGAATAAAATGCCAGTGCTGATTCTTTTTGGCATTGCAGCATAGGTCTCAGGAAGTTAGTTGTTATTTCGCCCTCATGGGGACACAGTCTAAGAGACTGCACCGTTTTCTCCATGTGCTGAGATCTCTTTGTAGCGAGAGTGAGGCTCACAGGATCTAGACTGGTCAACACAAGTCAAAAATTGAAATTAATACATTTTCATCAGAGCAGCAGACTCTAAACGGATGAACAGCAACACATCTACGTTGTCCAAGTAAGCTTGCTGTGTGAATGCAATTTTTTTAAAGGATTCTGAGCAATGTATAACTCTTGCAGCAGCTTTTAATTACATCAGTTGGAGCAGCCAGATGCAGATTGCTGCTCTCTGTGAATTCAGCTGGGCCATGAGAATTACTTCAGATGTGAAGAGTGAAGCCATCTAATTCGGGGATAAATTCTCATTTCCAGAAATTGTAGGCAAATTTTGGAACGCTCACATGTGCCCTTTGAAAGCGGCTGTGCGGATAAACGTGTCATTTAGAGCGCGTTTCCGTGGAAGGGCAGATGCGATTACAGCCACAAATATCTGGGGAAACACGTGAAGAGCCCAACAAAGAACAATTATATACAATTATATACTGCCCCAGTTGGCTGGCTGATAGCACATTTCATGAGTATACGTTTACAGCCCCCGCTTAAGAGGAAGCAAGTGTGCCCTTCTGCCATTTTGCAGTGCCGGAGTGCCCGGTGCCGCCTCGGGAAGCAGCTGCAGGAATCCATGGGAACGCAGGGCTGTGAGCTGTCAGAGCAGCTGTCTGTCTGTCCCGCAGGACTGATCGAGTTAATCAGTTGATAGGCAGTATCTGGCTGTGCTGAGAGCAGCCGCTCCTGGATCCGGCCCCGCCGCGTTCCTAGACCCGCAGGAGCCAGGGGGAATTGAGACTTCCCTGGTTTCTGGAGCTGGCAGAAACTTGTGCTGAGCACAAAGGCTCCAGAGAGCTGGGGATGGCAGCATGTTTTCCTTTGTGGAGAGTCTGTCCATTATTTATGACATGATGGGGCAGAAGGGGTGGCCGGTTGGGCTGAAATGCTAAATTAAATATGCTTTAAGAAAAACTGGTGTGAGAGGAAACCAAGCAGCCTCATGGTTGGGACAGGAAGGGCGGCTTTGGATGTGGGATCTGCTCCCTCATCGCAGAAAGGGTGGGTTTCAGGGATGCTGAAGTCTCTCCTGTACAGGGTGCAGAGTCAGAGCACCTCTGATGATGCTTCTTAACAGTGTGGCCTGTGGGACCCCATTAAGTTAAATACTGAAACTGCTTTAGATAGCTAACCCTGCCTAAAGCATGTATTCAGACTGGCAGTTCTGTGCATGTTCTGGAGTCCATATGATCTGTGGGGAGTTCTAAATAAGATAAAGTATTTTGTTCTCTTTTGCTGTTGATTTTGGTGGGTTTTGGTCACCAAGTTTTTGGTCTCAATATTGGAACACTTGTGTGTGTTCCAGTGGCTTTCCTTCTCCTTGTCATTTTTCTCTCCTAATTTCCTGCTAGTACCATATTGAACAAGAATAATGTGGGGTTTTTTTATAATTCTCATTAGCTAGATAGATTTGATCATCGGAGATTCAAAACATTATAATTTTGTGACGTAGGAAGAAAGCATGTGCGCACCAACAGAGATGTGCCTCAGGCTGCATGGAAATGAAGGCTCTGATGTGCCCTAAAATATGCTTGGAGAAGGAAATGCCAGTGTATTATCCCTTCCTAAGTGCTAAATATTTACCTTTAATTAAATGCCACTACTCGGCCAGCTGGGTTGAGCTGTACGAGTACAGGAGACAGAAGCTCATCAGAATTCCAGAACAACAAAGAGTGAATTTATTGCATTTGCCTTGACTTTTTTTTTTTTTGAGCTTACACTAAATCAGGTTTGCAAATTAGCATAGCAGAGTGAAGGTAAAATAAAGCTTTTTGAAATAAGCACTTGCCTCTTACACTACCTGGTGCTGTTACACTGACCAGAATGTCAGTTGAGACATTAAGAGAAACCCCAAAACTGTAAAAAAGTTAACAAAAAGGTTTATGGGTTGCAGTTTCTGCCTATTACTGGTACTTCATGCTTCAGTAGATTGCCAGATATTACAGCAGTTTCTCAAGAATTGTCTCTTCTCACTGCCACTAGGCTGATCAGTGTCTGCTGTGAACAACAGAACTTTATTAAGGCAATTTCATCAATTTCTTCAGAATTTACCAAAGAACTAGCACTTCTGAACGTGTATTTCCAATAAAGATGTTTTCAATTTACAATCAGAACGTTACTTGAAAATAAAAGTACTCAGTTATCATAGTTCAGGTGGGCTTAACTTTCTACAAATCTGTTAAATTTGGCCTGTAGCTTTTGGAAAGTGGTATATTAACAAACCTGCTGCTCATTTTGTGTTACTTTTTGTCTTGGCTACTACTGGCTTCATTGCCAGACAGTCCTGACCTCTACTTTGACTACCACCACCATATTCCATTGATGGAAAGGTTTTTTGGCTCATTGTAGGTTTCATTTTTGGTGTTGTCTAAGGGGTCACCTGTTTTTTCCAGAACGTCCACTTTGAGAGGAGTTCTGCACTGCAGAGATGTAATTCTTTTTTTTTTCCCTGATTCTCTTCCACAGTCTGCCATCTTCAACTTCCAGAGTCTGCTGACTGTGATCCTGCTGCTCATATGTACCTGTGCCTACATCAGATCCTTGGCTCCCAGCTTGCTGGACAAAAATAAATCCGGGTATGTGGCCTGATCATTTCTAACATCCACAAGCTGTGTGCGTTCAACTGCAGCCTTTCAGCATCTCCTGATGAAGTCTGTGATAATGCAGATCCTGCTTTGAAAATTTCCTCTCTTTAAAGATAAAAGTCTTAATTTTGTACCTCGCAACAGAGTGCAATAAGGTATTGGCAAGCACTTAGTTGCAATTTTATTGAAAGAATTTATTAGCTCGCTAACCTTGCTAATACTGCATTATTAATCTTCTAGATTTGTAGCTTCATTGTTAGATGCTTATTAGAGATACAGAAATGAGAGACAGAAATAAAACATTCTCCTACATGTGGCTATTGTTGGAATGATTTATTTTTGATTCCTAGGGTGGGTAAGAAACCAGCAAAAACTGGTTTTTTTGCTTGTTTGCAAGATAAGTGTTTTGCAGATAGAAGTTTGAAACACAGCTTTAGCAATAATCTGTAACTAAAAGAAAACCAAAAATATTTTTTAAAATAAGCAATGCAGTCGTCTTGTGTGGTCTGTTCAAATCATGGTTTTGTATTCTCTAAGGTGAAGGAATTTCTAGAAGAGTTTTTGAAAACTTCTACAAACCTAATTTTTGGTTTTTATTCATATGGATGCTAGTTCTGTGATCAGCAGAACTGTGATTTAAGTGTGGTGGGTTTCGAGTAACCATTGGGCACTTGTGACACAGAAATGGGGCTGTCCACAGAACTTGAGTAATGCTGTCACCTCAGGGTAGTGCAAAGGAGATGATATTTGTAGAAGCAGGAGGTAATTCTAGGTGGAAAAACAGACAGGCTTTTGGATTCTGAGTGTTTGACTTCTCCATTTCTGCCATTAGGTCATTTCCTGTTAAATAAAATGTTCTTCTTCCCTAAGTGTCTTCCATCACTTTGGCATTTAAATTCAGAAGCGTCCAGTTTTAAATGGTGTTGTGACCAAGAACACCAAACACCTGAATGTTTGTCTTCTGAAAACCTTCATTGCAATTAACCTCTGGGGTTGCTATTTTATTATCCATGTTTTTTTTTTATTTTAGCAGTGTAAGATACCCAAATTACACCAGCTTTTTTTTTTTTCTTAATTTGGAGTTCTAACATGAAAACACTTGTGTCCTTTTATATGAGGCCACGAAATTGTCACTGACATGAGAGGTTTCTTTGGATGGAAGGAAGGATGACTTCATGAAGGACAGGGAGTGGGGGAACCAGAGGAGTTTGGGTGTCTGCTGGTGGAAGATAACACAATAGTCAATGAGGTATACACAGTAAGAAGTAAGAATGTTTATTTTACTGATTAAAATTTTAGTGCTGTTCTTGGCAATGAGTATTTCCTTTAATCTGGAGCTACTCTGTTTATTCTTGAGGCAAATCTGTCTGGAGTACAATAGAACTGTCTTCATAAAACGTTTCCAAGGGGCGCTGACACTGTGGAGGAGTTGGGCGTTTGATGTGTAGGTTTGTATTTATGTAGATGTAGGACATGCCATTTTGTTTTATATATATATATATTTGTAGACTACTTTGTACTGGAGAATAAAACCTTGGCCTGGAAGCAATGAAAGTTGTTTCCTGTATGGTAGATGTTTACATGGAGCTCATATGGTGCTAAACCCCTTTCCCTCTCTTCTAACGGACTCCATGCTCCAGTGGAAATGGATGGAACAAATTCTAGTGATATTTCACTTTGCCACAGAGATGCTCTTACCTCATCATTCCTNTAAAGTGACAGAGAGGAGGAATGTTGATAGTTATTCACTGCATTTCTAAGTGAATGGTAACTTTTCTGAGGATTTAGGTCTGTTAATAATAAGTGAAGAAACAGATTTCTGTTGGTTGAGAGATGCTGTTGCACAGTGATGTCACCCATCCTCATAACCCTGTATTTTCCTCCCCCTCATTTCTGCCAAAATGTGTCTTTTCCTACCAAGCCGAACAGGACCTTAAACCTTCCTTTTCCCTGAATGTTTCCATGTGCTCCGTCCTGAGCAACAGTGTTAAAGGCTGGGAAAGCAAGTGTAGATTTACTGTTTCATGATAACTAGAGGAGAATGTGCACCACAATGTAATTCTCTCCTCCCTGCTAACCAGAAGGATGTGTTAGCTCATGTGCAGCAGAGATCCCCTTTGATTTTCCATCAGCATTGCACTGGGGATGTCTCACACTCCCTCCTGCAGTGGCACTGGGCTCCTCATGGTGAACACATGGCATTTTGCAGCACACCCAGCCTGAGCAGTTGTTGTCTAAGGCTCCACCAACTCCTCCTCAGCCTAAGAGGTTCCATTTATTTGGGTTTTTTTTCCTCCAGGTAACCACATCCACTTTTCACAATGAGTGCTTTTAGCATTTAGCACAGGGAGCCAGGAATCTGCAGCAGGACGTAACTTTTGGGCTGTGGGTGCCAGAAAGAGCAGGGATCCCAGCCAGACCCACGCCTTCACCTCCATCCAAACAAGGATGGAGCAGAACACGAGGGGTGGAGAAGGAGTAGTGCAGTTACACCAAGGAGTTGCTGCAGGAAGAATTGTTTTGGAGCAGAGTTATTCAAGGCAGCATCACTTCTGTAATAAGCAGGTTTTGATGTGAAGAGGTTCTTCTTGTGGACCTGGGATGGGCACTAATGGAAAAACCATAGGAGCAGGAGGTGTGCACAGGCTTTCCTGCAGTGGGAGCTCCCCAGTTCTTCCAGAGGGTACATTATCAGAAGGTCCAGAATTCAGTCTGCTTCTGCTCAGGAGCAGGTTGTGTGGACAAACAGAGGCAATGAGCTGTTGCAGTAGCACAAAAGCCTCTTAAGATGTTCTGGTGTCACCATGGGAGGGCTGGTGCGTCCTCATGTCAGTGGCTTCAGGCTCATAAACTGTTAACTGCAGTTGTTAAGGTGAAACCCATCAGCTGGTGAAACCCATCCTCTGTTTTGTACCTGGCACATCAGGAAAATTTCTCTTTTCACCAAAGGGGCTTTGTAGGG